>PISX010022757.1:0-31071 GCA_004024625.1 Mellivora capensis
GTGAAACCATATGATAATTGACTCTCTCTGCTTGACTTATTTCACTCAGCATAATCTCTTCCAGTCCCATCCATGTTGCTACAAAAGTCGGGTATTCATCCTTTCTGATGGAGGCATAATATTCCATAGTGTATATGGACCACATCTTCTTTATCCATTCGTCTGTTGAAGGGCATCTTGGTTCTTTCCACAGTTTGGCAACCGTGGCCATTGCTGCTTTGTCTTAACAATTATTTCAATAATTACACTTAACTGATTATGATAAATCTTGAATAAACATGACGCTGTCTAGGAAGCTTATGGATTTTAAGATGCACTTCATTTGACCAATAATGGTTTTTTTTCGCATAAGAATTATATTTGTATGATGGTTGCAGCTGGCTTAGGTGTAGTATAACACATTATAGAGTATAGGCTTAATACTTTAGAGAGAAGAAATATTTAATAATTTTTTAAAAGAAGCTACATTAATTCTCCCATTTTTTAATCTATTAAAACTCTCTCAGCAATCAATTAACAATGCTAATATAATATTTATGGATTACAAACTATGCCAGTGCTTTTTGTTATGTAATTTAATATTTATATCTTGATGATATAGGATATTTTTATGATTACTGCCTATTTTAATAATTAGAGACTGAGAAACAGAGTGGTAAATAATTTTCTCTAGATTACACATAGCTAAGAAAGAAATTTAATCCAAGTATGGCTAAATACAAAACCTGGGCACTTCTTCACAAAGTTGTATCACCTATATTGCCAGATTGTTGTCCTGGACTATCCCAGTCTCAAGTGATCATATTCTTCTAGGAAGATTTTAATTCAAATTGCTATACATTTACTGCAATTAATACCTAGAGTTTTATGTTGGTAGACATCTTTTGTGCATCTTATATGTCAGGTGCAAACTTCTCAAGTACTAAATTTCTCTTTATTAAAACAAAAGGGCCAGGGACGCCTGGCTGTCTCAGTTGGTTAGGCGGCTGCCTTCGGCTCAGGTCATGATCCTAGCATCCTGGGATCGAGTCCCACATCGGGCTCCTTGCTCAGCAGGGAGCCTGATTCTCCCTCTGCCTCTGCCTGCCACTCTGTCTGCCTGTGCTCACTCTCTCTCTTTCTCTCTCTGACAAATAAATAAATTTAAAAAAATTAAAAAAAAAAAACAAAAACAAAACAAAAGGGCCAGGGAAGTGGGTTTTTTTGTTTGTTTGTTTGGTTGGTTGGTTGGTTCCTAAAAGTATTTGTTGATAGCATTTAAGAGGCTTATAATAGAACTCTTAAAAATTAAATTACTGTATAAGCTATATTTGACATAGAGAGACACGATCTCAATTTGGTCACCACTGACAAGCTATTGAAACAGACAACTTAAAATACCTTCTTAACCCTTGGTAGCACACAGTATCATGCTATAGAGATATATCTTAGTGACACCCTGCATTCCATGTATGATTTACTTTGGATGGATAAAATTCTGTTCAGTGACATCATAGCTCAGATTACTATTTGTTAGAGTTAAAATACTTTTTAAAAAAGATTTTATTTGAAAGAGATAGCACAAGTGGAAGAAGGAGTGGCAGGCAGAGGGAGAGAGAGAAGCAGACTCCCTCTGAGCAGGGAGCTAGATGCCAGCTAGATCCCAGGATCTGATCATTACCTGAGTGAAGGCAGATACTTAACCCGCTGAGCCACTCAGGTGTCCTGAGTCATAACATTTTTTAAGATAAATTAAATTCATAGTGGACCATGATTATGGATGGTACTAAAGACTTTATCAGGTTTCAAGATTTACTGAAGTGATAAATCTGAAACTAGATGTATCTAACCCTTGCTATTATTAGCTATTGACATAACAATATTATTTTTATGCTCAGAGTATAAATTTTTTATTACTTTTTTATTTTTCACATATAGGAAGTGTCCAGAAATATCATTTCATAAGGAATCCCTTTAAAATAAGCAGTTACTCTGTAGCGTTAGTCTGTCAAGTCTTAAAAATTCACTAAATGGTGTTTATCTGTTTACTTTCTATATGCTCAAGAAATTACTGAATAAATAATTCAGTCTCCATGGTTGAAAATTGGAGTTGTACAAAGAAGACTGATAGTGCTTAATTATAAAGATAAGGGTATAAAGGTACAAGGAAAAACAACCTGCCATATCCTTGAATTTAAAAAAAAATGAACTTATGTGTACTTTGCCATTTACTTTGTTTCCATAAATGTTTGCAGAATAAGTGTGTATCATCTGCTTAAACTTGCTGATGAGAAACAATGTAAATATAATTTCATTATTGGCTTCTAGGAAAATTCTTTCTTTGAGCTTTTCTAATGAAAAGATGCTATGAGGGGCACCTGGGTGGCTCAGTGGGTTAAAGCCTCTGCCTTCAGCTGGTCATGATCCCAGGGTCCTGGGATGGAGCCCCACCTAGGGGTCTCTGCTCGCCAGAGAGCCTGCTTCCCCATCTCTCTCTCTGCCTGCCTCTCTGCCTACTTGTGATCTCTGTCTGTCAAATAAATAAATAAAAATATTTTAAAAAATTAAAAAAAAAAAAGAAAAGAAAAGATGCTATGAGTCTGAACTTCAGTTTTGTTTTTGGTCAGTTGTGACGATTTGATTATTCAGCCTCACTGAATTTTGGTTATTTTTACCCTCCCAAGAATGACTACACAGGATGAGAGGGAAGTTATGATCATTGAGTCCTTTTCTGGAGTATATAGTTCATGAACAAACAAATGGTTAGGTCGGGTCATGGCAGCAGCTTTCCTGTCTGCCTCAGGGACACTACAGCTTTTATTTCAGGCAGTTCCTTATTCATTTATTCATTGCTTCATTCAAAATTTATTCAGTGCCCATTGGAGATAGTGCAGAATAACATAAAGTGCTTATATTTTAAAATTCAGACAAAATGACTAAAATCCTGTCTCTACTACTAACGAGCTATCTGACATCATAAAAGCCATAAACACTTTTTTTTTTTTAAAGATTTTAGTTATTTATTTGAGAGAGAGAGAAAGCACAAGAAAGGGGAGGGTCAGAGGGAAAAACAGACTCCCTCTGAGCAGGGAGTCTGATGCTGAACTTGACCCCAGGGCTCCAGGATCATGACCTGAGGCAAAGGGAGTTGCTTAACCAACTGAGTCACCGAGGCGCCCAAGCCATAAACACTCTTACCTTAGTTTCTCATTCTGTAGAAGTAAGAATAATATGACCTAGACCAACCTCATTTATTTTTCGCTAAGATCAAATGAGAAAGAACACACAAATAAGAATATTTGGAATGATGCACACCAATGATATGGTCACTTCTAAAATATTGGGGTAGTAAATTTTTGCCTCATGTTTTCTTCCTGCCACCTTTACATATTGACTGTATTTATTGGCTGCACCATGATTTTCACTAGGGAATCATGTCTTCCTCACTCTCAGGCATGAACTTCAGGTTAGGTCCCAACTCTAATTTAGAATATACATCCATATAGATATATACATCCATAAGGCTGGCCAATCAGCATTCCATATGAAACACCATTGTTGTGGTGATTCATTTAAGGGTGGACACTTGATCCGGGCATGACCCAAGGCTTGACCCCCTTCACTCCAAATTTCAAGGGACACATATTAAGGTCTTGGGATTTTTTTGGGTAATCTCTTGGGCTTGAAATAAAAACAGTAATCACACCTTTTTCCTTGGGATAGGTGATGATGAGTAAGGGACAGGTGGGGCTGGTAGGGAGAGAGAGATAGAATACTATGTGATTAGGCTCACAGAAATCCCAAAAATGTGGAGGTGTGGGAAAAGCAAAGGTAAGGAAACAAACTGGAGGATCCTGCCCTAGGACCACCCTGCCCTAGGAGTGGGGGATGGGTGTCTTTTATGAGAATCACCTGTGACCAACAAAGAATAACCAGACCCTAAAAAGGAAGTAAACTATTGAAGGTGTTATCACTAGTCCTTGATCAATGGTTATCAATAGACATGTTAAAAGGATTTAAGTTTGCTGATTAGCTTTCTATAAAATACCAACCCTAAAGGCCCTCCTTGGCAACCCTCTCAGGACCACTCTCACTCCTGAGAGCTTTTTCTATATCTTTACCTAACAAACTTCTATTGCTTTACTCATTCTCCATTGTCTGATTCATTCTTGACTCCAGGAGACAAGAACCTAGGAGACAAGAACCTAGCTTTCCTGCATCTGTGAGAATAGTTAGTCTAGAAGTTCCCTGATAGAATCATTCTCTAAATAAAAGATTCCTTCAGAGGCACCTGGGTGGCACGGACCGTTAAGTGTCTGCCTTTGGCTCTGGTCATGATCTCCAGGTCCTGTGATTGAACACCTAATCAGGCTCCCTGTTCAGTGGGGAGACTATTTCTTCCTCTCCCGCCTGCTTGTGCCCTCTGTCTCTCAAATAAATAACATCTTAAAAAGAAAAAAAAAAAATCCTTTAATCTCAAAAGCCTGACTCTTTTACTCTCTCAATGCATATGAAGTTTGTAAGAATCCCAAAACTGGTCTCATTCATGTCTTTGTTCAAGACCTACTAAGTGGCCTGTATTATAAGCCATTTTTAGTAAATATTATCCGAAGTGCAATGTTTTAACAGTCTGGTACACCCAGCAAGTAAATGACAAATGATATGTAAACCAATTCTCAGTATTGAACTCTCCCATTACATATTCATAATAGTTATTTAGTTCAAAAATACTATGGGTATATTGAAATTATATTAAGGTAATGTTGGACTAAATGTGCCATCTTGTATTCTTTTGAATATGGCTTTCATCCTCTCAAACATTCCAGAGGAGTTACTTTTTGCCAGTTTCTCCTTAGTTCTACATTCTTACACACAGAAACAACATGAAGCTCCATAATTCACATTTATAGCAGATAAATTCTAAGGAACTACATTTTTGTCATTATTTCAACAGTTGTATAGTGATTACTGGGAACAGCGGTGTTGTGTTAAGTCCTCTTGTGGTGAAACTTGTTTTATTTTTAGGTCCTGACCTAGGTTCTAGCTGAACATGTACCTTTTTATTTTTTGGACTATGCACAGAATAAAACAGATTTTGGTATTCTACTTGTGAGAATAATGTCAAGCAACAGATTGATTTATATAAATTAACTCCATCTGACCCTTCTGTTTATAAAACCATGATGGTGTGATTTAAAGTCCTTGAACTTTTTGTCTATTTTTAAGAAAAGCTAGGTATTGATGACTTGATAAAGCCAACTTCCCTAATACCTTATATATCTAACATCTTAGCAATTAGAACTGTCACCACCTAATTGGACTCCCTTTTCTTTGTGCCCATTCTATAACTATATTTAGTCAAAGGGAAGGGATAAAATACTATGATAAATATGTACTATTAAAGGGATAGACACCACAGGACAGAAAGATGTATGGCAATATGAATGAGGAAGGAGAATGTGACAAAAGAAATAAATGACACATGTAGCTTAGACACCTGAGTAGGGACAGTTTCGATGAAGATGAAAGACAGGAAAATTAAAACTAAGAGAGAAAGAAAAAAAAATAAGAGATTACTGGAAAATGATATAGACCTTTTAGGCATGGTTTGGAAAGCTCCCTGAGATAAGAAAAGCCTTTAAAAGGATAGATCATTAATCACTGGTATTTCAATTAGCTAATATTGACTGGGATGGCAATTACGGCATTGATAAGAGAGGGCTTTTTTTCCTGGAGGTAACACAGGCTGTTTCCTGACATATTCTGTGAATAATCCACAAGGAGCTTAGGCTATTATACACTTAGCCCTAATGTGGCTGGGGAATGAGACAAGGATGAAAAATAAGATAGCAGTATAAAGTCATCTAAAGTCTAGTGATCACAATGTCATCAGAATGTCAATGCCCTTGAGGTTAAATGTGAAGGTGACAGAACAGAGTACTAAGCTTCAGTAAATAAATACAATAAGCCATTAGGAAATGTGGAATAAGGTTTTAAAAGTTTATTAAAATAAATTTCAGTAAATTTATGAAAAAAGTCGAGAATGGCAAATCATAGACTGACTTTCATACTATAGAAAAGGTTTTATGTTTTTATTTCTGTTTTTTACTTTGAAAGCAAATGTAGTAGTTCTATTTTCCAAATATTGTCTTTTGGTGCTGGGAGGAATATAACAGCCTTAAAACATCCTTTTAAGGGATCAGGGTATCAGAATAAGTCTGTTTGCCTCTGCTGTGGTTGATATGTGTGCGTCATTTTAAATGCAGTTCTCTACAAATTGCCTGAAAGTAAAAGTACGAGAGTGTAATCATAAAATACGTAATTAACACAAATAGGAAAATATATTGAGAAGAGAAAAATAGTAGCATATCAATGCTTTGTAGTTTTCAAAAGCAATATAAGTTCAAACTTATACTAATTTCAAATGCAACACTTTTTAAATACCAAAAAGAAACATAGATGTTCAACTGTAAACAGAAACTTTTCCAACCATATCATCTGAGCAACAAAATGATGGTTCTTTGAAATGAACAACAATAGAAATTTAAAATTGACATTTTCATTTTCAAAATTGGAGAAAATTAAAAGAATATGTGCTGAATAATTGCATTTTAGGTTCAGCACACAATATATGTTGCAAATATATTCCACTAAAAGGAAAAAAAAGCTTAACCTACAGTACACTTGCATACTTTAGGCACTGTGACAGAATAATGCTTCATTAAACATACAACAAATAATTAGCACATTTTGCTTAACTTTAAATAACTGATTCATTAATTTTATATATTTATAAGTCAGGACCCCAATAGAAAAAAAAATGCAGTACTCAGACCATTGTGGGTTTTTTTTTTAATGGTTTTTGTTTTGTTTTTATTTTTTTTTAATATTTATTTACTTATTTTAGAGAGAGAGAGAGAGTGCATGTGAGCTGGGGGAAGGTCAGAAAGAAAGAATCTTCAAACAGACTCCCCTCTGAGGATGGAGCCTGATGCAGGGCTCAGTCCCATGACTCATGAGATCATGACTTGAGCAAAACCAAGAGCCAGACGCTTAACCTACTGAGCCACCCAGACACCCCTTGTTTTGCTTTTATAAAGAGATGTATCCTAAAGTGTGGTGGTGTAATGAAAATGCAAGGACCTCAAGGTTAGCTGTACAGTGGAGTGATCACCAACCCTGGATTCTAAGGGAACAAGGGAAGGAGAAGCTAATGGTATATGGAAAGAAAATCATGTGGAGGCCATTGCCTGGAAAAGAGAAGTGACATTTTATAGAGGGACCTAGCCAGCCCAATATGACCCTTCAAGAAAGGAATCTGGAGGAGCACATGGTGGCTCAGTAGGTTAAGCAGCTGACTTGTGAGTTCAGGTCAGGTCATGACCTCAGGAACTGTGAGATGGAGCTCTGCGTCAAGCCCCACACAGAGTCCTGGGTGGAGCCCTGAGTCAGGCTGCCAGGGAGTCTGCTTGAGATTCTCTCTCTCTGTCCCTCTCCTCACTCTCTCTGTCTCTCTCTCAAATCAATAAATCTTAAAAGTAAAAAGAAAGGAAATAAAGAAAGAAAGAAAGAAAGAAAGAAAGAAAGAAAGAAAGGAAGGAAGAAAGAGAAAGAAAGAAAAAAAAGGAATAAAAAAGGAAGGAAGGAAGAAAGGAAGGAGAGGGGGAGGAAAATTAAGTTCTGACCTAACTTTCCTTATCAAGGTGGCCTGCTTGGTTCACATTAGTATAACCCATGAGGAAGCTGGTGGACATATGAACATATTGTCAATCTCTACAAGTCACAAAGCTATGGTGTAAAGCAGGATGGAACAGAGCAGATAGGAATCCGAAAGAGTAAATGAGACACATCCATTTTGTACATTTACATGTACAAAATAGTACATGTAAAGGTCTATGTAGGCATAGTTTATGTAGGCATAAACTCCTAAGCCTTAACTTTACTGAGAAAACTGTGGGATTTATACCACTTGTTTTATAATCTTTTGGTTTTAAATTTTGCCTGTCATTATATATATATATACATATATGTATATATATATATATGCATACATACATATAGCATATGACTAGTCATATTTTCAGAAAAGAGAGGAGACTGAAGAAAAATGTATCAAATTTCTATTTTCTGTCAGATACTCTAGAGCCTAGGATTTAAAGAAAGTAGTGTAAAAATATATTGGGTGTAAATCTCTATCAGTTACTAAGGGTGAATTCTGTATAAATTAACCATAAACTAAGCTGTGAATCTCATCTCTAAGAGTTATTAGCAGGAGCCAATGAGACAGTATTTGCATTCATCCTTCATTTCTTCAGTGTTTAATCTTGAGGCCATTAACATGACTTTAGAAAGGTGGCCTTCCATCTCTCACGTAGGAATTGTGGGTAAAAATTTCTCCTTTTTAGAAAGACTGCATGCTCATGTTACTTCCAGTCATTGTCTTGAACTCTTGTTCTATCTTATACCAATGTGGTTTATAATTTCAGGAGCTTGGAGGAAAGATACTTGGCACTAAATTTGGTAGTTCTCTGAACCTAGAATATGCAATATATAGAAATCAGCTTCCTCATTTTTGGTCTTAGTTGTAGTTCTTAATATAAGATGAAACCCCTCCCTGGGATTGCATGAATGTCCTGTATTTTATCTATTACAGCAATCCTGTGAGCTGATTTATATTGTTCCCAGACACTTGTAAAAGAGCTAGAAAATTCCCCAGGGTGTCATGAGTCAGTTTTGCCTGATCAGAAAACCTGGCCCTCTCTATTTTTTCATGTTATCAGATTAAGAAATAACAACATAAATAAAAACTAAAAAGAAAGTAACATCTTAATAAAATATTTTTTCTAACACAAAATTTAATGTTTACTATGATTGTTTTATTTAAAAACACTCAACATAGTAAAATAGGATATAAAATATTATGTACAATATTAATGGAAGTGTTTAAACTAAATGACATGGTTTTTCAACTTTAATTAAAGAAACAAGGAATTATCCTAATATGTTCTACACTAATGCTTGAAACAATATGGCTCATAATATCAATTGTCAAGTGTTCAGGCACAAGTTGTTACTTAATAATTTTTTTTTACCTGTTTTACTGCTAATGAGAATCATAAATGTTGATTATTTATTTGGGCCTGGGCCTATGCCAAGTGACTTATGGTCAGTCTTTCCTTTAATACACACAGCAACAGTGAAGGTTGGATATTATCACGCAGATATGAAAATGGAATCATAAAGAGATTAAGTACATGCCCCAGGTAACCTAACAGGAAAAAAGTAGAGTTAAGATCTAAATATAAGTTTTCAGACTCCTGATCTCTCTCTTATCTTCATACCATCATGATTCCTCACCATTTGCTTCTTTTTGTTCCATCATTGTCCTTTGCTGTTTTGTTTTTACTGATGCTACTTTTGTGAGGGTATTTGTCAATCTTTCTCATACTGACTGCCTCCCTTACCTTAGGTAGTTCTGTCAAAGACTTCTTCCCTTATGCCTCAGTATTTCTCTGAAGTTGATCTTTTATTTATTTTTTATTTTTTTAAAGCTTATATTTATTTATTTGAGAGAAAGAGAGTGAGCAGGGAGAGGGGCAGATTCCCAACCAGACTCTACACTATGCATGGAGCCCATGGTGGAGCTCCATCTCAAGACCCTGAGCTCATGACCTGAGCCAAAATCAAAAGCCAGTTGCTTAACAACTGAACTAACCATGCACCCCTGAAGCCACCACTTTTAAAGGCCACTGAACCTTTTGGATTTTGTTGCAGAATAGTCACAGGTGGTAACCAGAAGCACTTTCTATACCATTCTCCTCTCTTGACTTACACCACTCCTTCCTTATTTTTTAATGTAACTACTGTTAGTTTTCTTACTCATTTTCTTTTGGGATATATTATTTGTGTTATACTTGAATATTTTTATCTTTCTTTTTTCAATTTACCTTCCCTTAATGGATTTGGGAATCATATTTCAGTTCAAATCCCACTTTCATCATTTACCAGATGTGTGAACTTTTAGATTCCTATCAAGTACTTCTGCACTTCAGTTTCTTTACAGAAAACAAAACAAAACAATAATACGTACCAGCATCAGTCTGGGTCGAATCATGAGATAACTGCACAACAGTTTAAGTGGGACTTTCAATAAAAAGAATTATTAAACTATGATAAAAGAGTACAGGATGTAAGAGTGCAAGAATAATATAAGAGTGGCATATAAGGAAATGCTGTATTATATCCTACCTAGGACTAAGAATCCTCAAAAGAGGACAAATTTCCAGAGTTTAAGATCTCACAGGAAAAGGTATAGTCTAGTCCAGAAGATAGAATTAGATGCTGTTCTACAATCATTGGGCAAATAGCTATCCCTCAAACCTCAGGCAACCAGTGGTGTGGGCATGCAGATGAAATGGTTGCTCAAGGAGTAAGTGTTGGAGTGCAGATGGGGTACAGGACATCTGTGGGCACCTTTGGGGGCAGATGGAACATCTGAGGGCCTACAGCAAGAATCTCTTCACTGGCACCATTGGAAACATATGGATGTATCCTTCACACTTTGTAATATTTACTGAAACTTAATTAGGAGACTTTTATACATTCATTATTTATGCTAACTAATCCCCTCTTAATGTGTAGCTAACTAGTGTATTTTCTTATTCATTCCATTATCCTTGATACCTAGCAGGATGCCTGACAAAAAAATAAACGCTGAATAAAAATTGGTTGACTGGACCTCATAGATATATACAGAGCATTCCATTCTCAAACAACAGAATAATCATTCTTCTTGAGGCACACGGAACCTTCTCCAGAATAGACCACATACTGGGTCACAAATCAGGGCTCAACTGACACCAAAAGATTGAGATTATTCCCTGCATATTCTCAGATCACAATGTTTTGAAACTGGAGCTCAACCACAAGGAAAAGTTTGGAAGGAATTCAACCACCTGGAAGCTAAAGACCACCTTGCTTAAGAAGGATTTCATTTTAAAATTGAAATTCATTGATTTCAACCAGGAAATCAAAGAAGAACATAAAAAATTCATGGAAACCAATGAGAATGAAGACACTTTGGTCCCAAACCTATGGGATACAGCAGAGGCAGTCCTAAGGGGGAAATACATAGCCACCCAAGCATCCCTCAAAAAAAATGGAAAAATCCAGAATATACCAGCTGTCTCTACACCTTAAAGAACTGGAGAATCAACAACAAATTAATCCAAATCCACACACAAGAAGGGAAATAATCAAGATTAGAGCAGAGATCAATGAGATAGAAACTAGAGATACAGTAGAATGCATCAATGAAACTAGAAGCTGGTTTTTGGAAAGAATCAATAAGATTGATAAACCATTGGCCAAACTAATAAAAAAGAAAAGAGAGAAGGCCCCAAATTATAAAATTATGAATGAAAAGGGAGAGATCACGACTAACACCAAGGAAATAGAAACAATCATCAGAAATTATTATCAACAGTTATATGCCAATAAGTTAAGCAACCTAGATGAAATGGATGCATTCCTGGAAAACTATAAACTTCCAAAATTGAACCAGGAAGAAATTGACAACCTGAATAGACCGATATCTAGTAATGAGATTTAAGCAGTGATCAAAAACCTCCCAAAAAACAAGAGCCCAGGACCTGATGGATTCCCTGGGTGGTGCCAAGAATCCTTCACTGCAGTAACTTCCAGAGGACAGATGGTCTTTTCTACTCAGGAAAATCCAAACAGAATTTCTCCCCTGAACTCAGCGGTCTCTGCAATTCACAACCCTAACACATAGAGGCCCCCAAATGACCAGTACTGAACAATAGGTAGGGACATCTTTATGCCCCTATTAAGCAGGAAGAAGATACAGAAGATAAGACCTTCCTCCTTGAACTACTTTAATGACTGAAGGGTCTAAACTGTTCAGGAGGACATGAGAAGGGTGCAGAAGGTTAGTTGAGGACAAGGCAGAAGCTGGCACGCCACACCACTCCTCCACAACATGTGATATGGGTGACATTCCTCAGGCACTCTGGCTGCCCTAAAGCCAAGGAAAGGAAAAAAAACAGATTCTTCACAAATAGATATCAAAACACTGCAAGACCTGAGTTTCCCTTAGTTTACAAATGTCCTAGTGATTGCCAAGGAAGAGGGTTGCTTGTCAATAAGCTAGCTAACTTCCAGACACATGTAACTCCATTTTCTGAAGCCCTAACATCTCCCTCCCCTCCAAAACACTGAGGGAGGCTGAGGCAGAAGGAAATCTCAATAAAATGAAATTTCTTCCCAAACCTGCAGTCCCTTGAGAAGGACCTGTGAGAGGAAGAAGGTAACATTCCTCCAGGAAGTTCCCAACTATCTTTCTATTAATACTTTCCTAGAAGGAAAAACCACCTTTACTTGACAAGAGCAAAGCCTCCAGTATCCTGTGTGTCCTCTGTCCTACTGCAACGTTCTTGCAAAACCTCCCTTTTGCCTGACCTCACCCAATGCTCTTTCTACCTGAGGGTCATGTCCCTGTGCTTTAATAAAATCACCTTTTGCCAACAACAACAACAACAAAAATTGGTTGACTGAACAATTGAGTGATTGAATTAGGTTTTTATCTTTGTAGCATTACACTCTTCTCAGAAAATGTTTACTGATTTTTTAATCCTTTTTGAATAAATAAGATCACTATTCATCTCCCCTCTCCCACACATTCTCTCTACCCCCCACTGAATGCTTATTAATGTTATCAATTACAAAGACATGTCAGGAAGGTTTTTGATTCATGTCCTAATTTAGAAAAAAAAGGTAAGTATTATCACACTTTCTTATTCTTTCTCTTTAAATCTTTGCAATAAATGCTTTTCCATCTATGTTGTTAGAATAACATGAATATTTTTAAAATTATCAGACGGTTGTATGAGTAATACTGATAAAACCTATGACTAATTAATTCAGAAAATCTGATATATTTTTCATCATTTTGGGAGGGATACAGAGGAAATGTAATTGTGAATGAAAGATGTTCTAGCTTGTATCTTTTTATCTTTAATATTAGCATATTATTATTTTCATGAGTTCAAAGTGATTTTGTGGTTCTCTTTTGGCTGTTTAGTTTTTCAGGTAGACAATGACTGGATAATTAATGGGGAAACGAGTTGTTTGGTGCACGGATTACTTGGACAGAATCTTTTTCATTATTTTATTTAGGTAAGTACCAAGGAGGTTTATTTTCCTCCTTTTTTTTTTTTTTAATTAACTGACAATCTTGAAATTGACTTACAGATTCAGAGATATCCTCATGATGAGAAACAAAATCTTTTTCACTTTCGATCATAAAACATTAATGGGCTTTCTCATTTTCTCAAAGCATTTTATCGATCAAATAATTTATTATTAAAAAAAGCTTTATTATTAATCTCAATTATCTTTCCTCCACTTATTAATTAGTTGCTTTTTGAATAAACATTTTCTCAAAAAAGTTCACTCAGCTCTATTTAAGAACTTAAGGAAATTTATTTTGTACATTAAAAATCAAATAAATGTCAATATAACTCTGTAATTACAAACTTTTAAACAAAGCAAAAATTCTAAAATTGAAATATACTAGAGAAACTGATCTGAAAAATGACTAAAAATAATTTGGAAAAAATACTGATGCCTTGTGTCTGCTGTAAAAGTATAGAAAGTAAACAAATCATTAGGCTGTTTTGCTAGAAGAGGGAAATGTAAATCCAGGGAGATAGGATTTTTATCACCATAAAGAATCATTGTTTAGATTTCACCTAGAGTCTTTAATGCAAAACTGTCCACCATAGACCAGTAATTACCCTTGAGGGCTTTGGTGAGAATTGAATTTTCATTCAATAAGGTTGACACTGGGCCTAGAGGGTGGGGGGGTGTGTCAAGCTAGCTGTTTGCAAATTAAATTATGAGGATAAGATAAACATGCTGGGCTTGTCATTTTGTCAGTTGAATAAGATATTATTGAAGCATGTGAATAGATGGTGACAATAATAGCAGTTTAAATCTTCCTCTTTTGACTTGTTGGATTTATTGAACGGACATGAAGATGTAGGAAAATTTTAAATTTGTGTTTAGATTTCTTCTGCTAGAAACAAAACAGTTTGGGTATATTCAGCAATAGGCATAATCTTTTATAACACAAATATATATATTTTGTGAAAGTACTACCTAACATGTGATCCAAGTGATGAGGTTTTGGAATGTTTTATATACTATGGGGTTGGGGGAGGTAAGGAAAAGGGAGGTTTCAAAATGATTTTCATATGTTAAAGAACACTCCCAGGATACTGGAGGCCTTGCCATTATCAAGTTACGGTTGTTCTTCCCTCTAGCAAGGCTTTAACATCAAGATAATCAGGAGATTCCTGGAAGAATGTCTCATGTCCCACCCATGAGCGGGGGATAGGGAGGAGGTTGCAGGGTGCCAGCTTGTGCTTTGTCCTCAGCTTGATTTTTGTTTCCTCACCACAAGTAATTCTTGAAAATGTTTAATCTGCATGTAAATATTATATATTCTAAGGAGAAAATAGCTTATTATTTCAATGACCATATTAATCATACACTGTTTATTTAATAAAATAAGTAATTCCATTTGTATAAGTGGACATATGTGTGTATCTTATATACATGTGTGTAAATTTTATATATTGTATACATATTCTTGAAAAAAGACTTGCAGTTTTTAGGGAGGAACCATTTACTACATCTTTCAAGGGTTTTTTTGGCTGGACTTAAGAATTAAATTGATATGAGACAGCTTAACAGGAGATAATGAAATTTAATGACATATTTATGGTGGTTGCCTAAGAATATGAAGCCCATAGGCAGTCAGGCTATTGAGGTTTATATGCTACCTGTTAGGGTACAGAGTTGACCACCCCTCAGTTAGACAGAGAACACTCTCAATAATGCAAGTCACACAGCGAGGTTTATTTCCAGCTAGCTGGGGTCCAAGTATCTGCCCGATGCAGCAGGTTTCTACAAGGACCCTGAGCACTCAAAGCTAAGGGTTTATATAGCAATTTTTTTTTTTTTTAAACATCCAACTCACAGTAATTTTCCCTCACTTCAGAGACCCTACATACTTTTGGCTTGTGCCCCCCTGGTGGTCCAGTAAGATAAGCTCTTTTCAACATCTGGTCCCTGTGGCGCAACCACCTAGCCGCCCTGGTGGTTTAAGCTGATTAGCTGCTGCCAGAGTGTTGCAGGGTGGGGTACTTTCTTGGAACTAAAGCAGGGTCGGAGTCCCTAGAACTAAAGTAAAGTAGGGGAAAGTTCAGCCCTTAGCCACAGGGGCCTGAGATGGCTGCCGAAGCTAAGATGGCTGTATTTATGCTAAGGCTAAACCTGAGGTGGGATGGCTTTAATTTTTCTCGGCCTCCACATTTCTGCCTCTCAGAGGAACCTAAGGAAGGACCTAATCATGGGTTTAGGCTGGTCGCAGCAACAAGGTCCAGTGATTGGTGGGGATTGGTTCTAGTATGAAGAGGAAATAGCATAAGCAACATTAGTGGAGTAAGGGAGAACAGCACAGTCTTAGCTTTAGGAGATTGTCCTTGTCTGGTTGGTTTTTCCATTCTGGAACAAAGTCCTTGAGAACGGCGTGTGGGTCAGCTGGTCAGATGTGGGTATAGTGGACCCAGGGAGTAATCCGATTGACCTTGAGAGCAATGGGAGTGGTCAGGATCACGATGTAGGGTCCCTTCCAGCGTGGTTGAAGTGTCAGTTCATAGAGAGGTCAGGCCATCTCCACGAACTGGGATATCCACAGCCTGCAGTAGCCCACCATCCCAAGAAACTCCCTCATGGAGATCAAAGCCTAAATAAGTGGCGTGGCTCTGACAAAGCTGTGCTTTCATTGCTGACACCTGATATACTTTTCCTGCAGAGTCTGTAAGAGAGCTCTAGTGCCCTGCAAGCATGACTCAGTCCTCAGTAGCTATTTCCACGATACCCACCAACCCAATCAGATTATTCCCTTCAAATCGTTGAATTTTCTGAAGTTTCCTCCTTATATCTGGGGCTGACTGACTGGCAAAAGCAAGATCATCTAAACCAGCTATCGTGCAACTTCTCTGAAGTTTACCTCAAGTTGTCCAGCTTAGGTAAACAAACATTTAAAGACAATCAAATCTAAAATTTCACATCCATAAAGGTATGTTATTAAAACACAATTTTTCTCTCTAAAATAACCCTAATTTCCAGAGATAGCCAAATCAGGACTAATTCATTTGAAAAACAAATCCAGTTTTAACAAACTTGGTCTAATTATTTACATAAGCTCAGCAAGAACAGTAAGTGATCATATAGATCTTTTAGAATCTGCTTTGCTGGAACTTCTTATAAGGAATCTCTAGGTTGAACTTTTAGTAGCCTCTCCAGGCCAGAAGCCAAGCCACGTAGTTGCCATCAGACATGCCTGCAATACCTATCAATATGGGGGAACTCCTCTTCCTGGGGTGCCCAAAGTATCCTGAGATTCCTGCCCCTGCCAGGAAGTGACATTCTTTACTCACCTGGTGAGGCTGCTGGGAACTCTGTAAGCAAGGTATCAGGCCAACAGTTCCAAAGGGTTTTATGGCTCCAGGTTTTATAAAGTCAACCTTAGTTCCTTTATGCTGTCTGGTCATATCTGAATCTATGTATGTCTTTCTCAAATATGACATTCCAGTCAAAGCCTTGGTAAAGTAACCAGTGCTTCCAATGGTGTCCTGTTACAAGGAGAACAGATTCTTATTGAACTTATGCAAATGACTGATTGCCATGGAAGAAAGAATACTTACTGAGACGTTAGGAGGGTTCAGATAGAGAGAAAAGTTGAATGCTTTGATTTGTTTACAAATAAATATTTTTACATTTCTCTAAGTTACAGATAAGTAAAATTTTCCTTAGTGTGTAAGAGCAAACATTAGAGAACCAGCAATGTTTAAAATAAGACAAAACATTAAGAGACACAACACTATAATCTTTTAGTTCATTTAGTCCCATGTTACTAATTCTGGTTTAGTTTGAATGCAGCTTTAGTTAGTCCTGGAAATTCTTACCCATTTTAGTTCCAGGATTTTAACATATCAAAGACCTGTATTTGTCCTGAAAGTCTCCTATATGAATTTCCTTTAGGGTGGAATCCATCTTATAAGAGAATTAAAACAATTACAAATGACAAAAAACTTAGAATAAATATAGTTAAGTATCAAGTGATGACCCTTATCAAAACATTAAAACTTTAGGAAATGTATAGAACCTCTAGAGTAGTTACAGCATTTACCCAAATGTAACTCAAGGTTTATCATTGGTTTAGCAGTACTCCCGGTGTAACTTAGCATATCAAGGAAAAGCCTTATTAGTCAAAGAGATCTCATTTACAATTTTGGGTGGACAAAGAGAAAACCATTTACATTTTTTTAAATAGATCAATTAACCTAAGAAAATTTTGCCCTTTTAAACAGAGAGAAAATCAGCCTTTTTTTTTTTTTTTCTATACCACTGTCTTTCCCTTTTGTTCTTAAGCATGCAGTCTTAAGATAATGGGTTTACTGGGTTTCCCTCCCATTCCTTATCTCTTTCTTATATATCTCCTACTTTCCTACATACAGAGTTGCTTCCCTTATTTCCATCAGTCTTAGTTACACTTAGCAGAATTTTGTACTCTTAGAAATATCTTAACCTCTAGTGATGGCTAAGTATTAACCAATTGTGAACAGTAAAAACAGAATTCTTTAGAAAGCAAATTTATGAATCAGTTAAGCACAAAATATGTTTACCAACAGATTTAAATATTCTTAGTTTCTTTGCAGTGTGAAGTCAAAAGTACAAACCTCGTTCCAGTAATCAATGCTTTAGCATTTTATCCCATATGGTTAAGACCTAGATGTCCATCATTTAATTCCATTTGTCATCCAAGCAAAACTTTAAACTTTCAGGTTACCAATTATCCATTAAAACTTTGAGACATACAATTAACCATCAGTTTAGTCATCTCTTTGCTAACAGATTTTTAACAAACAACATGAGCTTATTTGACCTTCAGTAAACTTTGAAGTTTCCTGTTTTACTGCTGATAACTTAAAAGACATGTATATCTTAATTAAACCAACAAACTTAACTTAGTTCAAATACTGATTTACATTCCGCCTGGGCCCACTCCACTTTGAATGTTTACCTGAGACATAGGTGGGAAGATCTGGAGTGGGGGGTGTTAGGTCCAGGGGATGCTATTCTTGCTCCTTGACAGTGAAGAGAGAAGGAGCCATGGTGCATGATCTAGAGACTAGTCATGCAGGCTGCATGCACGTTGGTGCAGAAAAATGAGAAGGGGGAGACAGAAGAAACAAAATGCTGCCAGAAGGCAGAGAAAGGATTCCTGGTTTTAGAGCTTATCAACTCCAACAGAGGCGCAGATGCTGTGCTTTCCCACCAGCAAGTGGGAGGGGGTAGGCAGTCCATGTCAGGCCAGAGAGGGCAAGGAACTTCCCTGAAACAAAGGGAGTTTCAGCAGCTTCTTGGAAATATTCTTTAAAGTCTCTGTCTCAAGTTAGACTAATCACAGTTGGCTCCAGTTATAGCCAGCCATTAACATGGGAAATGAGTGAGGGAGAAGCCCCCACATCTATTAGGAGGAACATAGAGAAATAAAGTCAGAATCCCCTTTGCTAGGGATGGCCCAGCAACCTGGGTTTACTAGAAGGCTTATTCTGCAAAAGGCCCTTAGATCGGGGTCCTGGTGTAGAGCAGTGAAGGCCTAGGTATGAGCAATGAAGGTATAGCTTTAAGTAGTTAGTAGAAGACACTGACAAGAAACAGTAAAGACTGAAATCCATCATGGTCTATGAGATATTCCAACACACGTGGTCCTTATAGCCAAGTTCCCTAGGAAACGGTCCCCGGTTGTGTTTTAATTCAATGGGGTACTGGTTTTGGCCAGATCCCAATGGAGGTCCCACAGCCAGAAGTGGCTAGACCAGGGATGTGGAGGGGATCACATTAGATCAGTCAGGAGGAAACCTCACACGGGAGTCTTAAGATTGGCAGCCATCCTGGTGACTTAGGTGGCCTTTCCATGCCCAAGAGAGAAAACTTTATATAAGAACATGAACAGAGAGAGGGCACCCAGTTTCTGGGTCTTATTACCATTCTCGGCCCCCTAGAGACACTCATCAGTGGGGATTTTCTCAGTCCCCTAGGGATGAGCAACACAACAGGCAACAAAAAGACATGACAAAGACAACCAATGACAATTAACAAGAACACACTCACACAGCCTCAGTCCACATAAGACAAAGCCCTATACACTTAACAAACAGACAAAATTCCCATGCATTTAACAAACAGCACAACTGACAATAAAAACAAGACGCCTGACCGCCTAGGAGACTCAAAACCCCTGGCTGCCTTGGGGGACCATGAACCCCCTGGTGACCGCTTAGGGGGACCCCAACCCCCTGAAACGGTGGGATAAATGGTTTCAGCCAGGAGGGAGGACTTTCCACCAAAGCCTGCCACATTAAAATATAGGGATATTGGTCCGGGTGGCCCTGTCTGGGCCGGTTGATTACATCTTGGACTTTCTTAATAATGACCAGGGAAAAGGTCCCCTGGGTGGCCAGCCCACCTTAAAAGTAGGCCATTCTGCAGAGCAAAGGGTATCAAACTTACCTTTTTTTATTTCCAGGCCATGATCGCCAGCCTTGGCGTGGACCTCAGGGAAGTGGTTCAGGAGCAGGGTCTTAAGTGTTACTTGAGCCTGTCCCATTATTATCACACAAAGAAGCCAGACAAAGACAAGACACGCAAAGCCAGCAAACATACAAATTCGAACCGAGTTCTCTAACACCCACCGGCTGGTCAGCCACACCATATCCACAGGTGCTATTCCACTCACACAATGCTCAGGATCCTTACCTAGCCGTCCAAATGGTGTCCACTGTGGACATCGTTCTGGTACCTTTTCATCAGGGACATCTCCCATGACTTCCAGTCGTAACCCTTTCGCCCACCCAGATGAGAATTCTTTACCAGATCCAGATAGGGACCTTCAGTCCCTCCAGGTGAGAACCTTAAGTTCTCCAGATGAGATCTCTACCAGAACCAGATAGGGACCTGCAGTCCCTCCAGGCGAGAACCTTAAGTTCTCCAGATGGAGGTGGCCAATCCTCCTTCTGCGGTTCCTTTGGTTAAACCTCGGTATCGGGGAATTGTCTGCCTCCCTGAGGAGGGTCTTAAAGAATATATAAATCTCGGTGGGACCTCCAAATGTTAGGGTACGGAGTCGACCACCCTCAATTAGACAGAGAGCACTCTCAATAATGCAAGTCACACAGCGAGGTTTATTTCCAGCTAGCTGGGGTCCAAGTATCTGCCTGAAGCTGCGGGTTTCTACAAGAACTCCGAGCACTCAAAGCCAAGGGTTTATATAGCAATTTTTTTTTTAATACATCCATCTCACAGTAATTTTCCATCACTTCAGAGACCCTACATACTTTTGGCTTGCACCCCCCTGGTGGTCTAGTAAGATAAGCTCTTTTCAACATCTGGTCCCCATGGCGCAACCGCCTAGCCGCCCTGGTGATTTAAGCCGATTAGCTGCTGCCGAAGTGTTGCAGGGTGGGGTACTTTCTTGGGACTAAAGCAGGGTGGGGGTCCCTAGAACTAAAGTAAAATAGGGGAAAATTCAGCCCTTAGTCACAGGGGCCTGAGATGGCTGCCGAAGCTAAGATGGCTATACTTATGCTAAGGCTAAACCTGAGGTGGGATGGCCTTAATTTTTCTCGGCCTCCACATTATCCAGAGCTAAGGACATGAGGACTAGGATTTCAGAGGATTTCAGATTCACAAAAAGATGAAAAACGGTAAATATTTGGCAAACAAATGTTTTCTGGGACATACAGAAACAAATGGGACATAGACAGGAATTTTAAGAGACAGACTCTATGTCTACCATACCTAGTTCATATTATGCTATGGTTCTTATCTATGATGATAGCTTTCTTCGTGGAGCAGGATTTCTATCTAAATTCTTTTAGGCAGTTGGAGGGAAGTCAAAAGTTCTTCCTGAGCCTTCTGTTTCTTAAGAATAATCAGCCCAAGATAATCCACACGTCAAAGAGACAAATTTAAGTCGGTAAATTTTGCTCTTCTACACACTAGAACTGAAAAATTGGATTTTCTTTTGCTCTCAATTGACATTAAAGTTGACATCAGGTATTTGTCCAGGGAGTATGTTAGCAAATAAAACATTTATTATTTGGGGGAGGGAAGTTTTTTCTGTTCCCTTCAAGATTCTTCTGGCTAGTCTACAAATTATTAACATGAGACAGATTAACAGGAGAAAATCAAATGTAATTTTGTATGTATGAGGAGTCCACATGAACATGAGAGATTCCAAAGACAGGCAATATATATATGTATATATGTATATGTATATGTACATATGTACATATGTATATGAGATATATATATATCTCAACCTGAACTAAAAAGCAGGTTGGTAGCTGGAAGACAATTTACAGAAAGATGAAAAGAATAAATGTTTGATAAACACATGTTTGCTGGGGCGTCCAGAAACAATGGACACAGAGAAGAATTTTTAATAACCAGAATTTGCTAAATTCATCCCTATCTTACCACCCTTCATTCATATTATACTGTAGTTATTTATGGTGATATCTCCCTTCTTAGAGCAGGTCCTCCATCCAAAAACTCTTGACATTTAGGGAAAAGGTCAAAGGTTCTTCCTGAGTCTTTTGAACCTTGCTTGTTTTCAGCTCAAAATGATCTGCATGCCAAAATGATGTATTTTGGGTCAACTCTTTCTGAACCCCTACATTATACAGGCTGTCATGTAATAGACTACATAAGATATTCATTGAGATCACCATTTATAGGCTGAGTCAGACAATTCACTGCTGGTGTTATTTTGGTGTGAATTAGATAAGTAGAGAACTTTTGAACTCTATATACAAGTATCATATGGCTCTTTCAGTTTAATCATTTTATGAATTGTTTAAAGTGACACAATTTGTAGTCCTATTTAAATATATAAACCTCACAGAGCGGGTTAAGATTTGAATGTGATGTATTTTAATGTATATGTTCAAGTAATTAGACTGTATTTTTTTTCTCTGAAGGTCTTGTGTGAAAGAATGAAATCATACAAGTCATGTATGTTCAAAATTTAATGTCTCTTGAGGAAAATTGCAGTTCAGAGAGAACGTCCATCCACCTGCAGGTATATCTGGTGTTCTCCTCATTATGACTGATAATTCCAGAACCTCCTATCTGATACCAGCCCCATTGTTAGCACACTGGATCCCATGTCCTTCTTATAGATCTACGGCTGTGATTATGATTCTTCCTTTCCTCTTCTATGTTATCAGGTTGTCTCCTCTTTTTTTTTTTAATTAATTAATTAATTTATTTATTTATTTTTTAATTTCTTTTCAGCGTAACAGAATTCATAGTTTTTGCACCACACCCAGTGTTCCATGCAATGCATGCCCTCCATAATACCCACCACTTGGCTCCCCCAACCTTCTACCCCTCGCCCCTTCAAAACCCTCAGGTTGTTTTTCAGAGTCCATAGTCTCTCATGGTTCATCTCCCCCTCCAATTTCCCTCAACTCCCTTCTCCTCTCCATCGCCCCATGTCCTCTTGACTGAAGTATTTGATCTGCTTACCTATGGCTTTTACCTCTTCTATATGATAAACAAAACAAACTAACACATCAAATAACAACAAAACACATCCCTCTTAACCACCACACCCCCCCCATCCTCTGCCTGGTATTTATTTATTTATTTATTTGTGTACGTATTTATTTATTTTGCTTCTCTATAGAACAAAACCTCTTGAGGATATTACTTTTACTCACTGCCTCTTCTTTCAATCTTTGAAACTCACTTCTATCTGATTTTGACTCAGTGGTATGCTGGTAAATATTTTTAACAAAAGGCTTTTTGGAAAACAAAACCCAGGTTTATAGGACTTTTTTTTTTTTTAAATTCATAGTGTGAATATATACTACCTCCAGGGTTGCTTTCAAACTGTCCAACATGTTGTTTGTACTCATCTGGCTTCCTCACATTTGTTTTTCTCTTTGTTTGGTTTTGGTTTTTGGATTTTTGAAAGCCAGCTCTGGCATACCAATGTTTATACCTGAAACAGCTCTATTAAGTCTACCCCAAAAGAGCTTTAACCTCCCTTCTACCTCCAAACAGCTTTGCTAAGTAAGATTACTAATGATTTCAAGTAACTAAATCCAATATTTCATTTTCTGCATCTCCTTGCTCTAGTGACAGCATTTTACACAATTTAATATACCACAGTACTTTAAATACACTCAATTGACCTCTAGGACGCTATACTACTTTCTTAGTCTCCCCACCTCCTGGGGTGTTCTGTCTTTTCTTCTATATTCTCTTTTTGGCAGTGCAGTGGCCCACTACTAAGTTTTAATGTCTCCCCAAGCCTGTTTCTATTTACTCCTTCAGTGATCTCAGCCTATCTCCTGGCTTTATATACCACTTACAGAATGGCAATACCCCATTATATGTATCTAGCCTGGAATACTTCCCCAGATTTTTATATACAGTTGCTTGGTGGACAACAATTGCAGAAATAGAATTAAAAACAAAATCTCTTTTCCCCACAAAAGGGATTTCTTTTTTTCCAGAGAAGAAAAGTGTTAGGGTCCGTAATCAAAGGAACGAGACTGATACAAAGCAAAGGTTAAGCAAAGCTTTATTTCGTGCCAAGCATCGAGAATCAAACTGACCAGTCAGGGCCATCTCTTGCAAAGAGGTGACCCCTCCCAGCCTCACAGACTAACTTTTAGAGAGGTAGTTTAGCCGGGCTATACACAGGTGGCCAATGAGATTGCAATACACAGAGAAAACTGCATAGTCATGTTAGGTCACACACGGGCGGCCAATTGAATTACAATTCACCCTAGTAGATATATGCATGCCCCACTGATTGGCTGTCTCTACCTGGCCTGACCTGCCCTTGTATCTGGGCTTTGCAAGTAAGTTCCTCTGGGAGGGGCAGGGTCAATCTAAGTTTACTGCATAGGGTCAATCTAAGTTTACTGCATAGGGTTAATCTAAGTTTACTGCATAAACAACAAAATGGCTCCCTCTGATTAAGTAGACTCTTACATTAAGAAAACAATGTTTTTCTTGAATAATCACTAAACCAGGTGGGGATGTCCATCAGAGGCAGTCCACTAAAAGATTACAAGAACAGAAAGAAATCTCACTCTTTTATATAACCAAGACAAGATATAACCCATTATATACATGTTCTCAAGATAAACAATAACTAGTCCTTAAGTGAAAGGTCTTTATGGCACCATTTGCCACACACAGTTCATCCTAAATTGGGGTAAACATTTGTGTTAGCTAATTGGTTTTCTCCACAGGAAAAAGAAATCTATCATATCCGTATGAGAAGATGAGTCTTTCAACTTGGAGGAAAAGCCCTCTGAAGCCCTCTCACAGAAACTGGGGCTAACTTCCTTGATGATTACATTTCAAAGGGACAGTTCCCAGGTCTTTGAGAAAGACAAACTTAGCTCCTGAAGCTGATAAGAGGCTTATTCAGCTTTTAAAAGGTTTATATACATTTCAAAGAGACAGAAAAAGAACTTAATAAGTTTTCTTTTCTTTTTTAAGTAAATGCTCCAAGAAAAAGGAGGAGAGGTCTTTTATTTTCAACAGGGAGAATTAGTCTCTTATTTTTAATTTGTATTTGACTTAAAATATCCTCCCTGCATTACTATAAAATAGTAACATTATAAAGTTTCTAGTTATCTCTGTTTCTGCTTCTACTTCTCTCTGGGCAAGTTGCAGTCCAGCCAGGTGACGTAGACTTCAGTTATGATTTCCAGACAGTTATGTTCTGGTCCCCCTGCCACCATTGGGAGGTATGTGGCCGGGTTGAGGGCTTGCACAATCTGTAGGTTTATGTGAGGATTTTCTAGAAATAGCCCTTGATATTGAGTGAGCCTGGTTTTTGATATCCATTTCTGATACTGACTGTTCAGAAGAGTGATCACTGAGTGGGGAACTTTTACTGTGAGTTGTCCTAGAGTGAGCTTGTCAGCCTCCTTGATGAGAAGTGTGGTGGCTGCCAAGGCCAGTAGGCAATGGGGCCATCCGGAGGCGAAAGGGTCTAATTTCTTTGACAGACATGCAGTGGACTTTTCCCAAGGGCCTATTGGTTGGGTTAGAAGTCCTAAGGCAATTTCTTTTTTTTTTTTCATGAACATATAGGCAGAAGAGTTTCCAAATATCAGGTAGGCCTAGGGCTGGGGCCCTTCCAAGTAAGTCCTTGAGTTCCTTGAAAGCCTTCTCTTGTCTGTCTTCCCATTGTAGAGGCTGATTACCCAGTGCCGTTAGTGAATCACCCGGGGGCCTGGCTATGACTGAGAACCCTGGTATCCAGATTCTACAGAATCCTGCAGCCCCCAGGAACTCACACAAAGCTTGTTTGCTGGTGGGCCATGAGAGGTTAGTTATCACTAGCCTTTGTTTGGTGCTGAGGGCCCGTCTTCCTCGAGTTATCATTAATCCTTAGCATTTGACCTCTTGTCTACATAATTGAGCCTTTTTCCAGGATGCTCTATATCATCTTTTTGATAAATGGTGTAGGAGGTCGAGTGTTGTTCAGTGGCAGGTTTCCTTAGTTGGGCTGGCAATGAGAAGGTCGTCAACATACTGGAGTACCATGCAGCCAGTATGTTCCCTGGAGAAGTCGGGCAAGTCAGAGGCCAGGGCTTCACTAAATATTGTTGGTGAGTTTTTAAATCCCTGCAGAAGTCTGGTCCAGGTGAGTTGCATCTGGTGTCCTGAGCTGACATTAGTCCATTCAAAGGCATAGAGAGGTAGACTTATGGGGGCTAGGTGAATACAGAAAAAGGTGTCCTTTAGATCAAGGCAGGTAAACCAGGCAGTGTCCAGTGGGATCTGGCTTAAGAGGGAATAGGGGTTCCACCGGATGTAGAGTCTGAGCAACCCGGTTTATGGCATGCAAGTCCTGGATGGGTCAGTAGTCACCATCAGTCTTTTTGACTGGGAGCAGTGGAGTGTTCCAGGGATATTGGCGTTTGACTAGAATGCCTGTCTATTTTAGTTGTTCTAGGTGGGTGTGTATGCCTATTTGGGCTTCCTGTGAGATAGGGTACTGCCCTTGCCATTGTGGCTTTTTTGGAGCTGACAGATTTGAGGATATCAGGATATCAAGTTTTGGAGCTGATGGATATCAGGAGCTGACTGTGCCACGAAGTCTGCATTTACCATCAGTTGGTCATCGGGTGCTTCTAGATCAAATGGAGTGTATATGCGGAAAACCACGCAAAGCCACTTGTAGTAATTACCAGGAGTTTCTTCCCCATCTTGAGTCACATTAGCTGTCTTTGACAAGTTGGTAGGTTTCTTAGCACCTTGTCAGAGACCTCACATGATGGCTTCCGGGTAGCACTTGATAGCATTACGCCCTTCTTCTGTGTTGAATTCTCAGTGGGGCCAATTGCCTGGTGCAAACTCCTGAGCCCATCCCTCGGTATTCATAACACCTGCTGGAGCCACCTCCTTGAGCCACTTGCAAGCCTTCTGAAGGATTTTTCTCTCCTTGGTGTTGAACAAGGTGCAAAAGAGCTGTTGACAATCTTCCTGTGTTGGTCGGTAAGTTTGGAAGATGGATTCCATGAGGTCAATCATTGCCTGTGGTTTCTCTGAATAAGTGGGAGTATGATGTTTCCAGTTTAGGAGGTCAGTAGTGGTGAAAGACTGATAATAGATGATGGGCCGACCCGGTTGTGGAGTGCCATCTACACCAATTGTATTGGTACTTCAAATCTCATGGAGGGGCATTTGGTAAGCTGGGATCTCCCGTGTTCAGAGACAGTGCATCGTGTTTTGGGGTTTGGGTTCTGGGGAAGAGTCCCCATCACAAGTTGTTGGGGGTGGTGTGGAAGCTGGTAGTGAGACCATTGACGGTTGGGGAACCAGAGGCTGTGGGGAGACTGCAGCCGTTGGTGGAATCAGAGGTGTCAGAGAGCCTGCAGTTGGAGCTGGAATGGGGAGAGGCAGGAATGGAGCCAAAGGTGGCAGAGAGACTGTGGCCTTTGGCAGAATCAGAGGTGCCAGAGAGGCTGCAGTTGGAGTTGGAACCGGGGAGGCAGGGATGAAGCCAGAAGTGGTGGAGAGATTGTGGCCATTGGTGGAATCAGAGGTGCCAGAGAGGCTGCAGTTGGCACTGGAATGGGGGGGAGGCAGGAATGGAGCTGGAGGCAGCAGAGAGACCGAGGGTGGTGGGGTGACGGGACGGGTCTCACTTCAGGAGCAGTGGGGGTGGGGAAGGAACATACAGTTGTGGGAGCTCTTCCTCTGGGTCCCCCTGATGTATGCCTTTATTCTGAGTATTTCTGGTTGATTGAACAACAAGGATCCTTACTGTCCCTTACTATAAATGCAGAACCATACCATTGGGGAATTGTTCTAGCTATTTCTAACCAGAAGTCAATATATGGAAACAGATTTGGGTGCCCTGGGTTTCCCATGACCACCTGATAAACATGTCGGATGGTGGGCAAATCTAAGTTTCCTTCTGAGGGCCATCCAACATCAAAACTAGGCCATTCTAGCTTGCAGAAGATCTTGAGTTTTCCCAGGGTCATATGAACACTGTAGTCACTGCTGAAGCCCTTTTAAAAGCTTTTAAGCATGCTCTAAGGCAGTGGGTTTACTGGGTTTCCCTCCCATTGTGAAAGATGTCATAGACAAAGGGAGGGGATTCTTTCAGGTGCTGTCTTGCTCTCATCTGTCATGGGAACTTAGGAGAATCTTAGCTAAGGTCTATCCATATAAGCCCCAGACCAGGCTACTCAGAGGAGTAGATGACTGTTATGCCATATGATGCTCCACGAGACTCAGGGTGCAGCCCACTCAGACTCCATAGCTAAAGAGGTGGAGCCATACAGACAGATTCACACAGTCAGGCACTCTTCACATTCAGACAGGTTGGACATCCCCCTCTGGGTATCCCTGACTAATGGGAAGTGATCAGACTCCTCTCCCATCCCCAATGGACAGGTCTGACTCGAGCAGTCGCCCCGGGGCTTACCTGGTCCAATGGGTGGATCCTGCCAGTTGTCCTCAGTCTCCTATCGTTGGTCCAGTAGGGTGAAGGTAAGCCATGGCTGTCTGGGAGAACCCAGCTTTGGGTCCACCGAAATCAGTGGGGTGCACCTAAACCCTAGGGTAGGTACTCCGTTGCCCGCCATGGGCCACCTCCATTCCCACACTGGGTGGCACAATGGGCCAGCGCGGTTGGGTTTCCCCATTAGGAAACCCAAATGTTGGGTCAGGAAAACCAAATGTTGTGGAAAATATGAAGCAACCAAGGAAACTCAAGTGGTACATGGAAATCAAGGAGAACACAGCTTTATTTTCCCCAGTGGGCTCAGCAGGATCCTTCCCAAAGACTTCCCAACAGGGTTAGGGGTAATTTTTTTATGGCTATGGGTGATGGGGGATGGTAACGGGACATTTTTGCAGTCTCTTAGGGCTGACTGGCCCCCTTTATGTGGAAGTATAATCTATATGGCAGTGTCTCAGGAGAGTGCTAAATCAACCCGGGGGGGGGGGGGGGCTTGTTTTTTTGTTTTTTTTTGTTTCTTTTCTTAACCAAACAGGATGCCCATTTGGTCTTTTCTTCCACCTTAGCAGGAGCAATAACTTGTTTTCTAATCTTAACCAAATGGGATGGCCATTTGGTCTTTTCTTCGCCTCAGCAGGAGCAATGAAGAGCAGCAGTGGACAGGAAGGGGTTGGGGCCTGGGAGTCTCTATCTGTTCTCAAGGGAACAGAAGGAGGGGGTTGAGAGAGGGAGAAGCAGGCTTCCCGATGAGCAGGGAGACCAATGTGGGACTTGATCCCAGGTTCCTGGGATCATGACCCCACTCGAAGGCAGATGCTTAACAACTGAGCCGCCCAGGTTAAGCAAGGAGACAGAAAAAAACTCTCAGGTGTGAGAGGGATCCCAAAAAGGTTGCCATTGAGGGCTCTTAGGGTTGGTCTCTTATAGAAAGCTAACCAGGGAACTTAAATCTTTTTGACTTCTCTATTGAAAGCAACTTGTGAAAGCAGGACTAGAGATAACATCTTTAATGGCTTACTACTTTTTAGGTCTGTTTATTTTCTGTTGACCACGGGAGACTATTATTAAGACTTCCCCCTTGGCCACCTAGGACAAAAAAAAAAAAAAAAAAAAAAAAGCCATATGGGGTTGTCGAGGCTGCTTTTAAGCAAACAGGCTTGAGCAATGGAATGCACCGGGTGTTCTGGAGTGTTCCCTTATCTCTGGTTTCCTTATACCTCTACATTTTTGGAATTTGTGTGAGCCTAAACAGAAGCACTTTGTCTATCTCTCCCTACGTAGCCCCACCTGTCCCTTTCTCAATACCAATGGTGAACTATTCAATTAGATTCTAGATTAGCAATCCATAAAGATTTTTCTTGGCCACAAATTAACTTTACAAATTGTTTGATGCCTTTATTGCTTGAATTTTAAAATGTTAATAAATGTTAATAAAAGGGAGATGAACAAGAGAAACACTAATGGACAATTGAGGCTTATATGGTACCCTGAGCTAAAGAGGAGGGAGTAGGGCTCTGAGACTTCAAAGGGGAAGAAGAGAATTTACAGGAAGACAGGAAAAGCAAATGTTTGATAAATAAATGTTTGCCAAGCCATGCAGATAAGTCTGATTTAAAAGGTTATCTCTGGTAATAGCTCACTTCCTGATACAGGCCCCCTATCTAATTTTTTTAAGAGAGCTGCTTTAAAAAAAATTCTTAGTGAGTCTGTTTAGACCTTGATTGCTTTCAACTCAAAATAATCCCCATTCCAGGGGTCACTTTTCTGAACTTGACCTCAGTCACAAATGACATTTGTTTTCTAGTAAATTTGTTTTCTAGTAAAATGTGAGTCTTAATGTAATTGAAATAATCCTGAATAAGAAAGCAAGATACTGTATAAGAATAGAATAAATTTGTTAGGATACCCCTTTTCAATTAAGTTCAGTACCAGTATCAGTTACTTTAGAAAACTTAAGTTCCTAAGTTTTTTGTGGAATCATAGTCCAGTCTTCCTGAGGAACTAACTTCTTATGATAGCATTACTCTAGCTGCTTTTTTGTTTTGGTTTGTTGTTTCCTTTGAGGACTGATCATCCAAAAATTTTTAAAAGTTATTAAAAAAAAAGGAAGAAGAAAGAAAAAAAAGAAAAAAAGCCATATGGGTTGTACAGGCTGTTTTTAGGCAAACAGGCTTGAGCAATGGAATGCAGAAAGGGCCACCATGATCACCTGGTGGAATACAGACAGGCCCATCAAGCTACCAACCTCAAAATATCTATAGGTCCTAAGTAATCAATGGGCTACTTACTAGGCACAGTTCCCCAAAAAGGGAAAATTCCATATGTTGGCATACCTCCTCATCTTCCCCCTTTAAAAACAGACACACAAAACAGATAATCATATCAAAAAATGGGCAGAAGATATGAACAGACACTTCTCCAATGAAGACATACAAATGGCTATCAGACACATGAAAAAGTGTTCATCATCACTAGCCATCAGGGAGAATCAAATTAAAACCACATTGAGATACCACCTCACACCAGTTAGAATGGCCAAAATTAGCAAGACAGGAAACAACGTGTGTTGGAGAGGATGTGGAGAAAGGGGAACCCTCTTACACTGATGGTGGGAATGCAAGTTGGTGCAGCCACTCTGGAGAACAGTGTGGAGGTTCCTCAAGAAGTTAAAAATAGAGCTTCCCTATGACCCTGCAATTGCGCTACTGGGTATTTACCCCAAAGATACAGATGTGGTGAAAAGAAGGGCCAACTGTACCCCAATGTTTATAGCAGCAATGGCCATGGTCGCCAAACTGTGGAAAGAACCAAGATGCCCTTCAACAGACGAATGGATAAGATGATGTGGTCCATATACACTATGGAGTATTATGCCTCCATCAGAAAGGATGAATACCCGACTTTTGTAGCAACATGGACGG
>PISX010022758.1:0-31067 GCA_004024625.1 Mellivora capensis
TAAAATGATTTTAACACCTTTGTACTTAGAATTCTGTTCCGTGTCATGTTCTATTATTTCCTGAAATAGAAATGATTATGAAATTTGCATTAAATAGAATAAGACCTGAGTCTACTTTGAAGAAAACTTTATTCTTTAATTGTTGTATATATAAGTACACAGAGAGAAATGGAAAGGTAACAGTGTTTTAAGGATGTAGTTCTTCAAGGAACATGATCTTTCTAAATGCGCTGGCTTTCACTATCGTTTGTTGTATGGCTCTTGTCACCAACACCATCGATACCTAAAAGAAAGTGTCTTTTTAAAAGTGAGCAGTATTGTACTTATACATACAAAGTGCCTTGCCTCTTTTAATTCACACCGGAATCCCCTGAAGTGTGAGTACAATCCCCATAACACGGATGAGGAGTCTGAGGCTTAGAGACATTAAGTAACTTGTATAAACCATAAAAGCTGATGTTGGTTGACCCGGCGTTCTTTTTCAGGTTTGCCTAACTTTTAAGCAAATGTTTTTAACTTATGCAAGGATACCTTCTTACCTCTGTCATATAATTTTAAAAGAGCAATTGTATATACATAAAATTTTCATTAGCAAATCCTTTATATTTGCATGTAATAGTAATATGTTTCCTTGTGCTTACTCTTGAATCAAGTCAGTATTAACTAAGATAAATAAAATTAAATAAAATTTAAAAAATAGGAAAACATCTTTAAAAAATGCCTTTACATTAGGAAGAAATTAACCTAAAGTTTGTGTTGCTTTTATGCAAATGCCTGTCTTTCCTGATTAGCATTTTTGACTCAAAATTGTGGTTGTGGTTAGTAGCAACTGAGGCCTTCATTTTTCTCTAGATTGGCAGATTCATTCAAAAACTTTCTTAATCAGTGATTTCTATATGCTGACTATTAAGGTAAATTGTGGTATAAAATGGAAAATTAGAACTCCAAATGAGTCAAGTTCCTAAATAACATTTACTTTACTTCTTATGGAAATCTAAATATGTAGTTGATTTGAATTTAAAAAAAACCATTATCATAGTTTTAGACTTTTAGCAAAAACAGGTATTTCCTATGGTTTACTAGATATTCTAGATATATTTGGAATATATTTTGAACACTGATATAAAAGAAAAAAAAGACTACCTGCTTCCTTGTCGAAGTTGAAATTCAAAATCAGTATTTCACTTAGACCCATCTGTTTCGTTTTCTCCAGTGGCTTTGATGCATTTTTTTTTAAAGATTTTATTTATTTATTTGACAGACAGAGATCACAAGTAGGCAGCGAGGCAGGCAGAGAGAGAGGGGGAAGCAGGCTCCCTGCCGAGCAGAGAGCCCGATGTGGGACTTAATTCCAGGACCCTGGGATCATGACCTGAGCTGAAGGCAGAGGCTTTAATCCACTGAGCCACCAAGGCGCCCCTGATGCATTTTTTAAAAAATTATTTATTTATTTATTTTAGGAAGAAAGAGATAGATAAATAGAGTGTGTGCGTGCAAGTGGGAGGGACAGAGGGAAAGAGAATCTGAAGCGGACTCCGTGCTGAACACAGAGCCTGATGCCGTACTTCATCTCACTACCCTGAGATCAGGACCTGAGCTGAAACCTAGCATTGACTTGTTTAATGGACTGTACCACCCGTGCACCCCAATGCATTTTTAAAATCACGTTTTTGATGTTGAAATAAAGCATTTAATGTTCACTTTATTGCCATAGGGGCATTCATTATTTTAGTAAAGCACACTTTTCATCTTTTGGCTGACAATGATAAAATTTAATAAATGTTCCTTAATGCTTTCTTTGGTGCTATCACTCATATATATAACTGTAAGACAGCATCTTAAAATGTTCTTAAAAGGTTAGTATGGGGGTACCTGGGTGACTCAGTGGTTTAAGCCTCTCCCTTCAGCTCAGGTCATGAACTCAGCGTCTTGGGATCGAGCCCCCCATTGGGCTCTCTGCCCAGTGGGGATCCTGTTTCCCCCTCTCTGCTTGCTTCTCTGCCTACTTGCGATCTCTCTTTCTGTGTCAAATAAAATCTTTAAGAAAAAGGTTAGCATGCATCATTAGTTTAGTTTTCTACATGAAATTAAACTTATAGTGACCATTTGCAAGCTGGAAAAAAAAAACTTTCAATAGTATGAATTGGATGAAACATACAGAAATGTACTCTGGTACACTTTTTTTCATTTGGTGCATGAAAACAACTCAATAAGACCTTGAAGCTAGGATAAACATTCACTGAAACTTATATCCCTTAATTTTGGAATCTAAATTTGTAATCTGCTTGTTAGAAATGACTTATAAGTGAGTTCTTTAGCTGCCAGGTAAAATGCAAGTCAAGAAAAGGCTTTTCACAGTTTTGCCTTACCATTTTGTAGACTTTGTCAAGTTGAGATATAGTAGTTGTATGCGACTTTTCCAGAGTAGTTCTACACTGATGTCAAGAAAAGTCACTGTAGTATGTAGAGAGTTAAAACAATAAATTTCCTAGTTTTATCCACCTTCTCACCCAGTGTGAGCTGTCACACTTGCTGGTTGACCACTAGTTTGTGAGCATTCAGACGTTTCAGATCCAGTTAGCCATCGCTGCTACTAAATTTTTATCCCCATCTATTTTCTGTCTTTGCCAAACTTCCACTGGGTTTCTAAGTTGGTGTACTATTAATGGCAGTCTTCCAGTATTCTTTTCCCTTTGTAAAAACAGAAAACAAATCCTGTAGTTTTCATACACTTGCCAAATGTCTGTCCTTTTGATACTTTTTATTTGTAAAATTTGTTTATGTATCAGGTGGTTTAAAATGCTTGATATTAGGGCATCTGGGTGGCTCACTCGGTTAAGCACATGCCTCCAGCTCAGGTCAGGATCCCAGGGTTCTGGGATCAAGCCCCACACTGGGCTCCCTGGTCAGTGGGGATTCTGCTTCTCCCTCTCCTACTTCCTCTGCTTGTGTTCTCTCTAGCTGTCTCTCTCTGTCAAATAAATAAATAAAATCTTTAAAAAAATAATAAAATGCTTGAAATGTGGTAACCAATAAAAAGCATATGTGCTTTTTTTTTTTTTCCTCCTTTGCTCCTGTCCATTCTTGTACGTTCCCTTTAGGCTTCTCCATTTTCTCTCCATATTTTTATGTAACTTGCTACCAGCTAAGAAACCAAGAGAGTGGCTTTCCCTCAAGCTGACGCAGGTATCGTGTGGCTCTATAATTAGACCGCAGGTAGTGCTGCAGAAAAAAAGAGCCACCTTCTTCCCTGCCTTTAGGGACTGTCTATCCTCTCTGCAAAACTCTCAAACTTCACAACCCTCAAGAGATAAATCTACAGACATTTATATACGCCTTAGGTAAATAGATGTTTGTTGATAATTGCATTTGTTCAAAAATATATTGCTAACTGATGGTAACTCAAATCAATAACTGACAGTATGGGAATTTTATTCACATAGGTATTGTTCTCCCTAGAGATTCAGTTCTTTAACATGTAGTATAAAAATTCCCATTTAGCACCAAGACTGAAGAAACAAGGTTATCTCTCTCTCTCTCTCTCTTTTTTTCCTTATTCTGTAGCTGACTACTTAAACCATTTCTCCTAATTGCTTTTCTCAGAAATTTGAGTCTTTCTGGCTAATTTGGAAATGTTTCTTTCTTTGGAAAAACACCACCACCAACAAAATCCAATTATATAAATGTGTGTGTGGTGCACTGAAAAGTGCTAATAAGCATTTCAGTCTATCGACCAGAAAACCAAAAGACCTGTTACTGGTTTTGACATCTGAGACTTAGGTTTCTATCTTAATCTCTGTGGGGACAACAGTAAACATTGAAGAGGAAGGGGCAGGGGTCTGTTAAACAGAGTGCTGCCATCTGCCACTCTGTCACATTATAGCACAGTCTAGCCAAGGAGAAATTCTTGCTGAGGGACCCTGGAAGTTTATCCACAGCCATTCAGAGCCCTTGCTGTGTACATATCCACACGGAACCAGTATTTCCTTTGTTATTTTCCTCATGCACATCTACTGTACCTTCTGCCCCCTCGTGTATTCTCTGTCTTTATGGGTCACCCCACCAGCCATTCAATTTCCAGAGCTTTCCTTGGCTCCTACCTCCTTTCAGTTCCTGACATGCCCACCAATTATCAAGACCTTCCGATTTCATTACCTTAAATATTTCTTTAATTCGCCCATTTCCTCTCCCTCTGTTATGAGATCCCTGTGCATGATGATCCCTATAGATCCTACAGTCCACAGATTCATTTTCTACGGAAATGACAGATTAACCTATATCAAAAGCAATGAGATGAGAGCTTATTACTTTCTTGCATATAACACATTCCATGATTCTGCTTAACCGAATAGATCAAGTCTAGACTCACTTAATAACCAGCTGGACAGCCTTTGCATCAATCACATGTTTCAAAGCCTCGGTTTTCTCACTTACACATGTAGAGGCATCGCAAAGATTACACGCAATAGCGTACGTAGCACACTTTGCACAGTGCTGAGCACAGGGAAGCCATCAGTGCATGTTAGCCACTCTCGTTTATGAACATCTTATACAGGATCTCTGTATTTGAGCCTCTGGTCCCTTCTCTACCCTTTCTTTTGCCGACCTGTGCCTTCTAATCTAAGAGCACCAAATATCTTCTAGATCTTTACGCTGCCATGCTGTTTTAATTCCCTTTCTCTTTTTATCTGAAGTGCCTTTTCTAGTCTCTTATTAATTGTCCCCAGGTGACTGTTATTCATCTTTTAACACTGAATTCAGGTGTTTCCTCCTCCAGAAAACCTGCCGTAACACCCTATCTTCTGTCCAGGTTAGGACTCTGTGTTAGTTTTCTTGGGCTGCTGAAACAAAGAACCATAAACCAGGCTGCTTAAAACAACAGTATATTCTCTCACAGTTCTGAAAGCCAGCAACACTGAGAGAGCAGTAGGATATGCTGCCTTTGAGACTGGATAGAATCATTGCTTGTCTCTTCCTGGCTTCTGGTGGTGGTCATCAGTCTTTGGTTCTCCTTGGCTTGCAGGTCCGCTATCTAATCTCTGCCTCTGTTGTAATTTTGTGTTCTCCCTGCGTGTCTCTACCTGTCTCCACATTTCCCTCTTCTTAGAAAGACACTATCCTATTGGATTCAAGACCCACCTACATCATCCTGACCTCACCTTCCCAAATTACATCTGCGACAAGGCTGATTCTAAATAAGGTCACGTTGTGAGATACTGGGGGTGAGCACTTAAATATACCTCTTCTTTTTTTCAGAGAGAGGTAGAGTGTGTGAGTGCTGGGAGGTGGCGGGCACAGAGGGAAAGGGAGAGAGAGAATCCCATGCAGGCTCCACTCCTTGTGTGGAGCCCAAAAGGGGGCTCAGTCTCATGCCTCTGAGGTCGTGATCTGAGCAGAAATCAAGAGTTGGGCGCTTAACTCGCTGAGCCACCCAGGCACCCCAAAACATGTCCTTTTGGGGGACACAAATCAACCCATAACAGTGACTTTATGTCATCCTATGTCACTGTGAAATACCTGTGCATACATATATCTGTCATTGCACTTAATACATCATAGGTTAATAACCTGTTGGGGCGTGTATCTCTTCTAATAGATTTCTAGCTTTGAGAGCAAGGATCATGTCTCCTCTAGCCCACGGCACACAGTAGGCTTTTACTACATGTCAGTTAAGTGAACAAATCATTGTTCACTATTTAATAAAGCAAGTCTTGTAATACAAAAGATTACAAAGATTGATAATATCACATGATGCTTAACAATCGGATTTTTATATTCCCACAGCTACAAGGAGAAAGGAAGCAGGAATACCTTAACTCAGGAACAAAGAAAATTTAGTTCTTTTCCCAGGTCCTCACTATTCATGCAGCCTTGGGGAAATTACTTAATTTCTTATCTATAAAATACAAATGAAAGAAGTTATAGCTTACGGATTCACTTTCAGGTATTTCTACTTTGCATTTTCCATTCTAGAATCACCAGAGACTTAATTTAATCAGGAAGTAGAGGCTACTTACGGAGCGCCTGATAGGTCATGTTTGGTTTTTAACCTGGAGGAGATGAATGCAGGGTCGTGAAAATTATGAGAAAAGGCTAACCATAGAAGCAATATTGAATCTGGCTAGGAGGGGAGGTGGGGAGGCACTCACAGAGCTCAGGGTTGATTGCATGTTGCGAGGGAGGAGGAAGAAAGATTCAGGAAGCATTGTTGAATGAATCTGTCAGACTCCTTATCAAATGCCAGATATTATGCTGTAGATGCTGGCATCTAAAATTTCAGACCAGTAGAATGATATTCTTGATAAATACAAGAGGCTTTACGTGTCTTTCTCTGTGTAAGTGTGCATCAATGAAACCTCTGTTGAAGGTACTATACTTTGTAATTATAAAATATTTACATTTCCATCACTGTTGACCACCTTATTGTACCTTTGATGTAGGGAGATGAGGTCCTGTTACAGCTGTTTTACACATGAGTAGGCTAAAACTCAAAAGGATAAGTGCTTTGCTTGCATACTTATTACATTAGAAATGGACTTCTGATTCAGAATCTTAAAGTAAAGCATATTTATGTGTAATTTTAATCTTACTTTCTCTGACTATACCTGCATATATTCCGTTCCCTTAACTACTAAAAATCAACAGCTACTTCTTAATCTTTATCTATCTTCAGGGATAGATCTGCAGTCCTGGAAAGTAAAAAATACTGTGTATTTTTAATTTTTTTTATTCTTTTTAAAAATATTTTATTTATTTATTTAACAGAGAGAGAGAGATCACAAGTAGGCAGAGAGGCCGGCAGAGAGAGAGAGAGGAGGAAGCAGGCTCCCTGCCAAGCAGAGAGCCCGATGCAGGACTCGATCCCAGGACCCTGAGATCTTGACCTGAGCCTAGCTTAACCCACTGAGCCACCCAGGCGCCCCTGTGTATTTTTTAAAATGAACATGGTTTTAAAGTGGAGCACAGTTCTTCCAAACTAAATGGTTTTCTATTTTTGTCTCTGTTAATCAAGAGTATTTTAATGAAGCCATTCATGAATAAAATCTAATAGCATAATGATGTAAAGATCACCATATATTAATAATTTTAGTTAATGGCAATCTGGTGTGAAGGAAGAAAACTGAGGTGCCAAGTACAAAGTGGCTTCCTTCTCCTGAACTAACATTTCTAAATTGAATCCCGTTGGTCAAAAGTGAAACCATGAAGTTTGGAGGTAGAATGCTTTACTTACACCTGTGAGGTTTTATTTTACTTGGAATTCCAAATGAATGACCTAAGAGAGGCTTTCTTTTCTTTTTTTTTTTTTGTAGAAAACTTATTTTACTTTTTACTTTTTTAAATTATTTAATTCTTACTATTTTTAATTATTAATTGTCATATATCCTCAATTCAGTAACCCATCATTTATTGAGTACCTACACCATCTCAGGTTCTATGCTGTGTTGTCCTATATGTTATTGCTTTTAAGCTTCAAAATTATCACAGATCATACTTACAGATAAACAGAAATTGAGGTCCTGAGAGACTATGTATCTTGTGTTGTTTTTCATAATAGTATTGTTCAAATGTAGGTTCTGAATTTAATTCTAAGGTACTTCCTATATCACTAATGGTATCTTACCTTTTTAAGTATCTTAAAATTATTTCACATTTCAAGTATCATCAATAACCTAGATACTTCGTATATTTTGCGTTATTTTCAAAAATGGGTATATAATCCATTGTGAATAATACAATATAAATCCATTTAACAATAGTAAGAATAAAATGATCACTTTCCTTACAGACTTTTTCTGTCTTTTCTTTTTTAAATATTTATTTATTTATTTTGAGAGAGAGAGAGAGAGAGAGAGAGGAGAGCAAGTGCTCCAGTGGCAGGAGAGGCAGAGGGAGAGGGAGAGAGAGAATCTCCAGCAGATTCCCTGCTGGGCATGGAGGCTGACCCAGTCTCACAACCCCTCACCCCACCCCATCTCCACATTATGACCTGATCAGAAACCAAGAGTTGTTTGCTCAACTGACTGAGCCACCCAGGCACCCTCATTACAGACTTTTTCAATTAGAAATAAATAAGTGAAACTGCAACGACTATTCTGTAGTAGAATTGTATTTTTCTTAAAAACGGAGGGACTCTATTTTCTTTAAAAAAAAAACAAAGAAGTACTGTGTTTTTGAAAGGATAGCTTTCTATCCAAACATTCTCCTAGTTTAGGTGCTAGAATACATATGAATAAGGAAGAATCTAGTACATAGTGGGCACATAGTAGGTATTCATTAAAAAACTTCATTTTTTCCTTTTTTTAAAGATTTACTTCTTTTAGAGAGAGAATGTGAGTGGTGGGGGAGGAGCAGAGCAAGAGGGTGAGAGAGAGTGAGAGTGCCAGGCAGACTCGCCACTGAGCACAGAGCAAGACCCAGCACAGGATCCAAGGCCTGATCCCAGGACCGTGAGATCATGACCTGAGCTCAAATCAAGAGTCACATGTTAACTGACTGAGCCACCCAGGCTCCCCTTTAGTTTCTATTGTGTGTTTGTTAGTTATCAGAAATATTTGTGAAACTTTGTTTCTCTAAAGGAAACAATCTTTAACGAACAATGTAATGACTATTGAATAATATTGATATTGATTTTAGCTCTCAAGTTTAAGGCAGAAAGTAATGATTATGTGTATTTCATTATAAACTCCTCTAGACTGGGGCAGTAGGCATTCCATTACATATTTTATTTATATTTCATATTTGTGGCTCCATAATCATAAAGGAAACTAATAAAACATAAAATTGTTCCATCTTGTTTTGGTCCAGTAATGCAAAGTTCTTTCACTTAAAGTTCAAACTGTATGAAATATTCATTAAATATCTATTCTATTTTTTATTTTTTCAAACTACATTGAAAATATCAATGATATTACAAAATACAAATAATGTAATAAACAGATGGGTACATGTTACCCAACTTAAAAATAAAAAATATCAGGGTTGCCTGCGAGGCTCAGTCAGTTAAGTGTCTGCCGTCGGCTCAGGTCATGATCTGAGGATCCTGGGATGGAGTCCCATATCGAGCTCCTTGCTCAGTGGGGAGCCTGCTTCTCCCTCTGCCTGCCTCCCTTTCTGACAAATAAATAAATAAAATCTTAAAAAATAAAATAAAATAAAATGTATTTATGGAGTCGAAGGCTTCTAGGTACTCTTGAGCCTGGGTACCTGTGTTGTGCTCCTGCTCCTTACTATCTCTGCTTGGGGGGATCCCAATCCTTTTTGTGTCCATATCTCTAAGCCATATGCAGATCTGTGTTTTTACATTTACTGTAGACGGCCTATAAGAAACCTGCTTCTATATTTTACTATTTCTATTGATAATTCCCAAAACAAGTTTATAGTATCATCTGAATCTGTTTCAGCTGCCAATTGTCAATCATTGCAAATGGCAACCAAGAAAATAACTACAATTATATTTACCCAACTGTTGCTTATTCGCTTTAAAAATGGGTGTGATAACAGATTTTTTTCCCCCTTTTCTCTTTCACCACAAACCTTAAATTGTTGGTGGCTTTCTCAACCATGCATACATTATGGGTCATATGTCCCAGATAATTCACTGTGTTGGGTTGAGTATGAATAACCCCCTTGAATATATTTCTCTAAGTTATGGAATAGGTCCACAACTCTGACAAAGACAAATGTAAAACACCCCTGCAGACATTATCTATCTTCGTGATAAAATGTCATAAGTTGTCATCAGTCATTCTAAGATGGATCAACTAACACTCATCATTTTAAGGCCGTTAGCAAACTGTAGCAGAGTTTATCCAGCTGCGGGTGATACGTACTAGCTCTCTGGATATTGGGCAGGTTGGTTTCCATTGTGCCAGAATTGTGTGGTGCACTTACACCTGTTCATTTTCTCTAGAAAAAGGCTATATCTCACCTTAATATCAAAAATAATTATAGTGTTTTAAAGACAGAGAGATGTGCAGTAAATATAGGAGAAACGTTGGGGGAACTTACAAAAAAAATAACTTCTATGAAAGCTGCATTGTGTAGATGTTACATTGTAAAATTTTAGAAGAGCTAAAAGGCTATCAGAATATAAAGTAGTCAATATGGATAATCCGGAAAGAGTTTTCATTCTCTTTAAATTTTAAATATTCTTTGGAATGATCATGAAATAACAAATGTTCACTCTATTTTAAAAAGGGAATGGGGCACCTGGGTAGCCCAATTGGTTGTGTCTGACTCTTGATCTCAGCTCAGGTCTTGATCTCAGGGTAATGAGTTTGAGCCCCTGTTGGGCTCCATGCGAGGTGTGGAGCCTACTTAAAAAATAAATAAATAAAAATAAAAAGGAGAAAAAATATTAAGGACTGAAAAGTCACACTTATCCTATATTTCAGTGATAATCACTGTTGCTACAAATCCTTCAGAGCTATTCTCTACATTAATACAAGCATACAGTTATAAAACTTTTTCTAAATATCTTTCATTTTAAATTTTACTATGGAGGTTTTTCTCAGCCTAATAAAGGAAGAGTTACTTCATATTTTTTTCTTTTTTTTAAGTATTTATTTACAATCCAGTTAGTTAATATACAATGTTATATTAGTTTCACATGTACAATGTAGTGATTCATCACTTCATCACTCACCTGGTGCTCATCACAAGTGCACTCTTTAATCCCTATCACCTATTTAATCTATCCTACCCCACCTCCCCCCTGGTGACCATCAGTTTGTTCTCTGTAATTAAGAGTCTGTTTCTTGGTTTGCCCCTCTCTCTTTTTTTTTACCTTTTCCCATTTATTTTGTTTCTTAAATTCCACATATGAGTGAAATCATATGGTATTTGGCTAAGTAATATCCCATTATGTATGTATGTGTGTGTGTGTATGTATATATATATATATATATGCACATCTTCTTTATCCACTCATCGGTTGATGGACACTTGGGCTGTTTCCATATCTTGGCTTTTGTAGATAATGCTACTGTAAACATCAGGGTGCATGTACCCTTTGGATTAGTATTTTTGTATTCTTTGGGTAAATACTTAATAGTGCAATTCCTAGAATGTAAGGTATTTCTTTTTTTAGTTTTTTGAGGAAACCATGCTGTTTTCCAGAGTGGCTGCAACAGTTTACATTCCCACCAACAGTGCTAGAGTGTTCTTTCTTCTCCACATCCTCACCAACACCTGTTGTTTCTTGTGTTGTTGGTTTTAGCCATTCTGATAGGTATGAACTGATATCTTATCGTGGTTTTGATTTGCATTTCCCTGAGGATGAGCGATGTTGAGCATATTTTTATAGGTCTGCTAGCCATCTTTGTATCTTTGGAACAATGTCTATTCATGTCTTTTGCCCATTTTAAAATTGGATTGTTTTTTTGGTGTTGTTTTATAGGTTCTTTTATATTTTGCATACTAGTCCTTTAACAGATAGGTCATTTGCAATTGTCTTCTCCCATTCCATAGGTAGCCTTTTAGTTTTGTTGATTATTTCCTTCTCTCTAAGGAGCTTTTTATTTTGATGTAGTCCCAATAGTTTATTTTGCTTTTCCCCTTGCCTCAGAAGACCTATCTGGAAAGAAGTCACTATGGCCAATGTCAAAGAAGTTCTGCCTGTACTCTCTTCTAGGGTTTTTATGGTTTCAGTTCTCACATTTAGGTCTTAAATCCATTTTGAATTTATTTTTTGTCAGTTGTGTAAAAAGTGATCCAGTTCCATTCTTTTGCATGTTGTTGTCCAGTTTTCCCAACACCATTTGATGAAGAGACATTCTTTTTCCCAAAAAATATTGGATATTTTCCCCTCCATTGTCAAAGGTTAATTGACCAAGTAATTGTGGACTTATTTCTGGGTTTTCTATTCTGGTCCATTGATCTATGTCTATGTCTATATTTTTGATCTATGTCTATTTTTTTGCCGGTACCATACTGTTTTGATCACTACAGCTTTGTAATATAACTTGAAGTCCAGAATTGTGATGTGTCAAGCTTTGCTTTTCCTTTTCAAGATTGCTTTGGCTATTTAGGATCTTTTTTGGTTCCATGTACATTTCAAGATTGTTTGTTCTAGGTCTGTGAAAAATGCTGTTGGTATTTTGATACTGGTTATATTATATATGTAGATAGCTTTGGGTAGTACAGACATCTTAACAGTATTTTTCTTCCAATCCATTAGCATGGAATGAATGTCTTTCCATTTCTTTGTGTTATCTTTAATTTCTTTCATCAGTATTTTATAGTTTTCAGAGTACAAGTTTTCACTTCTTTTGTTTTGTTGATTCCTAGGTACCTTGTTTGTGATGCAATTGTAAATGGGATTGATTCCTTAAATTCTCTTTCTACTGCTTCATTATTGGTATATAGAAATGCAACACAATTCTGTACATTGATTTTATATCCTGTGACTTTACTGAGTTTGTTTATCAGTTCTAACAGCTTTTTGGTGAAATATTTCAGGTTTTCTATATATGGTATTGTGTTATTGGTGAATAGTGAAAGTTTGATGTCTTCCTTGCCAATTTGGATGTCTTTTATTTCTTTTTGTTTTCTGATTGCTGTGGCTAAGACTTCTAGTACTATGTCAATTAAATATGGTGAGAGTGGGCATCCTTATCTTTTTCTTGTCTAAAGAGGAAAAGCTCTCAGTTTTTCCCTCATTGAGGATGATATTAGCTGTGGGTTTTCATATAAGCCCTTTATTATCTTGTATTTTCCCTCAAAACCTTCTTTCTGGAGGGTTTTTATCATGCATGGATGTTATACTTTGTCAGATGCTTTTTCTGCATCTATTAAAAGGATCATATGGTTCTTATCCTTTCTTTTATTAATATGGCACCACATTGATTTGAGAATATTGAACCACCTTTGCAACCCAGTAATAAATCCCACTTGAATAATTTTTTAAAATATTTTATGGGATTTGGTTTGATAATACATTGTTGAGGATTTTTGCATCTATGTTCATCAGAAATATTGGTCTATAGTTCTCTTTTTTTGTGGTGTCTTTATCTGGTTTTGGTATTAGAGTAATGCTGGTCTCATCATTTTTAATCACTGTCTAGCATCCCATAATAAGGATGCATTTTAATGTATTTAACCAGACTCTACATTAAAATGCTTATATGATATACATTCAAAGTAAAACCCTGTGTTTAAATTTTAAAGATAAAGTAGTTTTTTATATCTCTTTTTTTAGTAACTGTGCTACAAACGTTATAATGTCTTAAATATGAGGTGTTTTGCACTAGAGAAGGAAACTTAAGGAGAATGATATGATGGATACTATTGTTCGCCTATCAGATCCATTCTCTAACCACTCTTCCCTTCTTTCTCACCAACAAAATTCTGATTTGTTCATTTTCCTGTAAGGAGTGAGGTCCTTCAGAGAAGACTGGGTATCTCTCTGGACCTATGGTGCTGAACTTTCACTGGGCAAAATCAGTCATGTGGGTACCATTTTTCTTGCACAATTGTTTTAAGCATAGGTATGTTGACATAGGCATAGACATTGGCTTCTTTTGGCTAATGTTCTCTAAGGATTTTCTGCTGAATGGCTTATATGTAGAACATCCTTACTCTTGAAATGATACACAAGATAGGACTTTGCTTTTTCTGGTTTGTATCATCTCTGTGTAATACTTACAGATACAGTGGCCGTCTTAGGACCATATGACAAAATCCAAGAGAATTTCATAGTATTCAAGCGACGATCATGACTTTTTTAAAATCTCTGAATTAATCAACTTGTAACAAACCCGACTTCCAATTTTTTTTTTTCAATTTATTTATTTGTCAGAGAGAGAGGGAGAGAGAGAGCACGAGCACAGGCAGACAGAGTGGCAGGCAGAGGCAGAGGGAGAAGCAGGCTCCCCGCCAAGCAAGGAGCCCGATGTGGGACTCGATCCCAGGTCGCTGGGATCATGACCTGAGCCAAAGACAGCCGCTTAACCAACTGAGCCACCCAGGCGTCCCCCAACTTCCAGTTTTTAATATGTGAGACATTGCAATCCTTATTTTTAAATCACTTTTATTTATGTTTGCTGGGTTTTTTTTCCAGATTAAGCATTCTGATACAATGAAATGTCATAGCTTTTCTCTTATATTTATTGATTTCTGGTGTAAATCAAAGCAAGTAGGGTATATGCTTGACATGTGTCTTCATCTGAGGTCATAACTGGAATTAATATAACAGAGTCAGTCTAATAAGCTCTGGTACCAGAAATGAGAGATGAAACATCAAAGAAGAGGAGAGGAATGCATGAAAATTGTTGGTCTTTAGTCACTGGCATATGTGGATTTCCTTTCCTAGTTATTGTGTACCATGTCTGTTATACTATACTGACAAAGTATGAAGACAACTAAAATTATTTTTATGTAATATGTAATAAAACCTCACAACTGCACTATTAAGAAAATATGTATAAGGGCACAGACGGAAAACATCATTTACCTCTGCTATGTGTTCCAGCTTTGGAAATCTTATTTTTAATATATAAATGTTGTATATACCGTATGCATGCATGTCTGTGTGCATACTCACACACACAGGTTTTCATTTGCTTTCGTTTAGGACTTTATTAAAAGCACATGTGAGGAAGCCAAAGGCATTTTTCCCTGCTCATCTTGTTGTTCCTTTTATAGGCTTTCATGTTGACTGACTTCAGTATCCGATGTTAGAAAAATTCCTTTTTCTTTGAATTCTTTCTGAAGCTTTTATTTTATTTTGATTTTTCATGTATAAATAGGTTGATTTGGAAATGCCACCTATTGAAAAGGGCAAAAAAAAAAAAGGATTTAACTAAACGGCCCAGTGTCACATTCCTCATCTTAGCCCAGTCATGCAGACAAGACATTTTTGTAGCTCATGGAAGAAAAGAATGCCTTGCAACAATTTGAGGAAGGATAATGAAGTAAGTCTGTCTCTGACTTAAAAAGAAAAAAAAAAGTGGAATAACACAAGTCATCCTGGAAAATGGATATATATATCAATTTCCTCACTAGCTCTCAGTAAAGTGGACATTGTTTTCATTTAAGAAAAGCATGGATATAGTATATATGCATATAAAATATTGCTCCTTCTTATTTAGGAGAAAATGAACAATGCTTCTATTTGCTATACTTTCAGGTAACTAATGCAGACACATACTGATTTATTTTGTTAACCATACATTGCAGGTAAAGAATATTTAGCTCTGAAATGCTGCCATACGTAGGAGGTAATAAACCAGCATGGATGCAATGCTAGTTATTTTTAAATGAGAAATTTCTTTATAATTTTACATTGTTATAGCATTACCATTGTCATAGCATTCAACTACTAGAAGATTGCAGCTTATAAATCATTGGTACAGAACTCAGGACTGAAATGTTTTTCCAAGCAATATTTATGAATATGTTAATTTTAAAACCACATTTCCATTTATTTTGGACATATGCTTCTATGAATTGTACTCATGTGTCTGACATAGCTAATCATTTTATTTTTGGAATGGGCTCCATAAATATTCTATGGATGTTGACTGCTGATTATGATAATTTGTTCTATCAAATATTACTCAGAGATATTTGGACTATTGGGAAATTGGACTTCCTTGCAAGATTATCACATTTTGGAATATATTTCTATATTTTAGAGTATTATTAAATCGATTTGAAAAATTCAGAGCTACATAAATTTGTAAATTTATATTGTAGTAAGGGAATTTGAAAAGGTTTCTAATTTTTTTAAGTTGTCACTGGAAATGTTTAAATCATACGGAAGTAATATCTTTTTAGTGCATTAGAGAATTACTCTTTTAAATTGGGTTTTGTCAAAATAAAATGATCTCAGTCCATAAACATGAAATAGTCATTTTTAATTTATTTATAGAGTGATATTAATAACACAGAAACATAAATTCAATTTAATATGTATCACTGGGTTTCATTAATAATTTCTTAATGTTTGATATTTCATATTTTATAAGGTTTATGTAGGTCCAAAGTGAAACTATATTCCAGTTTCTGTAAAATGCTTTAAAAGTTTACCTTTATTTGTTGGCTAAATATAGCTCAGTTTCTCACATCTAATCCTTATAATTTAAGAGTCTTACTTTATATGGCTAAAGGAACTTTACATAAGTGCTAAAAGTAAGGCTCTTGAGATGGGCAGATTATCCTGGATTACAGAGGTGATCTTAAATATAATCACAAGGGTCTTTATAGGGAAGCAAACAGATCAAAGAAGAAAGTGATGTCATGTCAAAGTGAGAAAAGGTTACTGCGATGTGGGACCCAAGCCAAAGAATGAGGGGACAACCTCCAGAAATTGGAAAAATGCAAGGAAACAGATTCTCTGCAGAATCTTCACATGGCACCAACATTGCCAACACCTTGGTTTTAGCCATGTAAGACTCATTTTGGATTTCTGATGTCCAGACCTGTAAGAGAATAGATTTGCATTATTTTAAGCTGCTAAATTTGTCCCAGAAGCAGCAAGAAAAGTAGAACAGCATCTTAGTTACTGCATTCCTCACTAATCACTTTGGTCATGTTTTTACTTCTGTCAAATTACATTTTTCTAATATAAAGAAATGTTTGTGAAATTACATGTAAAAGAATGTAGAAAAGGGACGCCTGGGTGGCTCAGTCGCTTAAGCATCTACCTTCAGCTCAGGTCATTTTCCCAGGCCCTGGGATCGAGTCCCACATCGGGCTCCCCATTGAGCAGGGAGCTTCTCCCTCTGCCTGCCACTGGTTGTGTGCTCTCTCTCTCTGACTGACAAATAAATAAATAAAATCTAAAAAAAAAAAAAAAGAATGTAGAAAAAGAGAGACTTGAGGTTAGACAATTACCTTGTGAAACATAGAATGTAGTTTTCATACGTGTCACAATGTGTTCTGTAAAGTCTCACATTAATTTTAGTTTGATATAGAGTAATTTTTTTTTCCAAAATGAAAACACCTTATCACTTTTGTTACTCTTACTAAATTGCCACATAAATTAAAAGTAGGCAACGTTGGCAAAATCCTTTGCAAATACTTAGATGTATAGCTATAATATAAAAATGATTTTTTTTTCTTTTTTATAGAGGGAGAGAGAGTGGAGTAGAGGGGCAGAGGGATACAGAATCTTAAGAAGGTTCCGTATCCAGTGGGGAGCCTGGTGCAGGGCCCATCTCACAACCCTAAGATTATAACCTGTGCCGAAATTAAGAGTCAGGAACTTAAGAGTAAGCCACCAAGGCACCCTCAATTTTTTTTTTTTAAATGATAATGATTTTTTTTCTCTGATTACTTAGTTCTCTTACCATTTGAATAAAATCTAGATGATTTATGACATATGTCATATATATGTATGTATGACTATATATTATATATGTGTATGTATATACACATATATACACATATTTTATATATGTGTGTATAGATACACACATATATATATATATACCATGAAATATGCCATGAAATATATGCCACATATATATATGCCATGAAATAGTTGCCTTCTCCTTCCTAGGCTTCTAAGTCTGAAACGAACTCCAGAGCAGCAGGTCTCTGAGTGACAGGCAGTGAAAAATAAGGAAAGTATAAAAAAGTTGTTCTGTTGATTGACCCTGAACAAATAACTACCTTTTTTTTTTTTTTAATAGCAAGAGGGAGAGGAGGAGAGCAGGGTAGAGGAGAGGGAAAGAGAGAATCTTAAGCAGGCTCCAGGACCCTGAGATCATGATCTGAGCCAAAATCAAGAGTTGGGTGCTTAACTGTCTGAGACACCCAGGAGTCCTAAAATGCTGCTTTTTTTTTTTTTTATATGGCTATATTTTATCATGAAAATCAGTTACTCTGGTTACCTAAACTGCTTTCAGATTTTAAACAGCAAAGTACTATGATGGTCATTTTTGGTTTGTTTGTTTGTTTGTTTTTGCATAAACAGATGCCTTTGAAACATTTTCCTCTCAGAGAATAGTGTTTTATATGATTCAAACACTAATTTGTCATACATTAGATGCTGTGAAATACTTGGCTATACTAAGTATATGTGTGTTTCTTCTCGTACATGCCATGTGAAAAGCGACAATGCAGTGACTAATTTGCTAACAAAAAGACACTCACAGAGCATTTGTTTTGTTTTGTTTTCACACTCTCCTATCTTGTCATTGCAATGATTTTCAATGGAGTTTTACACATTTAACACTTACATGGCTGCAGGATCATGTGAAAATTTCTTAACATTCCTGGGCATGCTTGTTTGTACACACTGATTTTGGAGTGTAATAAGAATATGTGGTGGAAGCCTTTATTGATGGAGCACCCCTATGGATTAGACTCCCAGCACATAAATAAAACAATATTAAACTTAATTTAATGGTACCATATTAAATTACTAGACCGTGGAAACAAACTAATACCATCCTTATATATCTATCATATGAGAAGTTTTAAAAATGTAGTTAAGGATCATGTTTATATGATTAACCTATAAATATTTGTAACCAAACATGAGATAATAGCTGATGATTTTTATCTGGAAGTTAAAACAAAGATCACTTTATTGTATTGAGCAGAAAAGTGGCTGATTATATATAAGAAGAACTTAAATGAATAGCTGATAGGCACATAAATGTAGCAATATCATTTTCACTATATGTTGCTCTGTGTTATGACAAATAGTGGAGCTTTTTTGTCCAAAGGTGATTTTTTCGTTATCACACTTAACTTTGTTCCTATGCTGCTCTGAACCATATTGGAATGAATTAGTAAGTAGTAAATGATTCTGTATCATATTTACTAATCCTGTGATTATGTCTATCTTCCCTGGCAGTCATCATAAGACATTAAAGAAATAATTTTGCTTTAAAATTAGTGCTCATAATCAATAGCATTCAACATACTAAGTAACATTTATTAAATAAACCTGATCAGTGGAGGACAACTGGATGTGAGTTGAAGGCTTATATATGGGTTGAGTTAAACGGACATGTTTTTGGTTTGTTTCTTTTGGAAACGTCTTCATAAATATTCATTGTTCCTTTCCTCCTTTATGCTCAGACACTGATCTTTCCAGTTGTTACCCGTTTGGATTGAGGGCCTGGTCGTGTAATATTAATTTAAATTCAGACTCTCCTTGGAATGGCTGATCCACATCTTGACTGAAGGAATCCTGGGCCAATTGGATATTTTACACCTGATCTCTACCTCATCAGATCATCATACTACCTCTAAGAACCTATCAGAGTGAATTAAATCAGTTCTCCAGAGTGACCATGAAATGTATGAAGACATTCATACATTTAGACATTCGTACATTTTAGAAGATAGCAGTAAAATGGTTTTTAGGTCACTGTTCTGGAATCCAGTGACTACCATTTGATTTGTGAGAGTCTGAAAAGTCATTTGACATCTTCACACCTATTCCCTCTTCTGTGAAATTGGAGGTAGTAATATTCATTTTATCAAAGAAGTGACAAGTAGGACATATATGAATATGCTTTGTAAGTGTGAAGGGTTACACAGATCTAGGACTTTGTAACTATAAATTTTGGACTTAGGGTGCCCCAGGTAAAGTAGTTTGCATATAGCTGATGACTTGGCTTACCATTTTTTTTTAATGTGAATCTACTTTCTTTTATTGTTTATTATTTATTTTTATTTATTATTTTATTTATCTTTATTATTTTTTATTTTATTATCTAGCCTAAACCCCAAGAGTGCCTTCCTGGCTGCTACTTCTTTAGTACTGAAAGTTCCTCTCAAAAGGAACAGTCTTTTGAAATGAAGCATTATTAACCTATCCTGAAACAAATGTTCATATTGGTAAGCATGCTAACTATGACAACCAAAAGTGTACTTTGTGCACATATATGATATTTTACATTTTTTCTAATGCATTTTTATAAGCACATTAACCTTGTGAAGGAATAAAGTAACTGGTTTAAAGGAATAAAATAACTGGTTCCCATGTTATATAAGTGAATATTCAAATTCTAAGAGATTTCACTGAGAATAGTATTTGGTATTTGTGAGTGCCACCTGTCTGCATACATTACGGTCTATCCTTAGCAACTTTCAAATGTATAATATAGTATTATTGACTATAATCACCAAGCTGTACATTGCATCCCATGACTTTATTATTTTATAACTGGAAGTGGTAACTTTTGACCCCCATCAGCCATTTCTCCTCAAAACTGTCTGTTGTTGGAGTGGATTTCTTTTTTATTGCATCAAGTTTCTGTTGAAAAAATATTGAAACTTCTATCACTGTAAATAAGCCTTAATACTTTCATAAGATTATGAGGTTTTCTCTGTGAATATTAGTGGATTAGGATGCATTTGACCATATTATTGTAGTCTTTTCTCATCCTTTATTATGGGTTTTAAAAGTATCTTTAATATCAAGGATACTGAAAATCATGTTTAAATTTATATTTATATTAAAAGTAAACAATGAAAAATTCTGAGTTTAAGGCACCTGAGAACATTTGATTATTTTATTTCACATTTATCATCTATACTATTTTATAATGCATTTACTTTAATGATTTTGACATCACTATAAAAGTATATAAAAGTACTCTTACTTGTGTATATTGTTCACTATTCAGTAAGCTTTCATCAAAAGTATAGTTCATTTCATTTTTATTTACAGTGATTGAACTTAAAAAAGAAGAACCATTAAACTTCTGTTTTTGGAATGTAGTCTTTAAACAGTTAATATTACAATGTGTCATATACAAGAATAATATTCTACAGAATATCTACCTTTCTCCCTGATTTTTTAGAATCTTAACTTATAAAGAACATTTAATATAATTATTTGTAAAATATAGAATTACTTTGTAAAGTTAATGTTTTAATGTCTTGTTGTTCAATGCAGAACAATGATGATAATGACTGCAAATACATTATTGGTATAGCATATTTTGGTTTATATACCTTCTCACATATATTATCCCACTAATTGAAAGGCTTTTTTGAGTTAATTTTGGTTAACATTGAGTAAGATATTTGGGACTCACAAAGGTGTCTAATGTTTACAGCAAATGATCAGCTAATTTTCTTATATATGCAAAAACAATTGATATTTTTGTAAAAATAATATGTAATATGTAAACTGGTTGGTGCACATATCTAGATAGATAAGTGGATAGGTGAATTAGTATAATGTTCATATTATATTTTTTAATCTAGTCTATGTGGACATAACCATTTGAAGTCTCTGATTCAAGACCACTTTCTGTGTAAACACTTTGATAATTGTAAATTTTAACCTTTACACTCAGCTCATAAATTGCTAGTGATTTGTCTGTTGATATAAAACATTGACTGTTTAAATAATAAAAGATGTGTTAGTTGCTTTTCCATATCAGAATATTATAAGAATACACATAACTTCCAAATGAATTTTATTATCTGAGCTGTAGCAATTAGAATAAAATGTTGATAATAGGGTGTAAAGCAAGTTGATGAAGAAAGAAAGCAACACACACATATATATGTAATATATATATTTCAAATTTGCCCTGACTTAATGACTGCAGATCAGAAATACTACTTTTACAGAATATGTACATTTTACTAAATTTCATGATGTATACTTCTTTTATTGTTAATTATTTCTACTTCAAAAGTATTCCTGATATTTTTCTTTGATGAAGAAAAGATGAGGAAGAAATAACTCTGGGTTTTTATATCTTCTCATTTTATAAATACCTGAGATTGATTTATGAGGTTTTTTTTTTTTCAAGACATGATGTGAAAATTGTATGCCTTAACTGCAAAGAAACATGTATTTTATCTTGAGACATCACCTTCAAAAAGTTTTCTTTGTAAAAGGGAAGTGCTGCTATTTTTTGAAAGTCTGAATACACTAACATGGCAAGGTGCCTCCTTGCAGCATATGCATGAGAACAGCCATGTTGACACTGATGTTATTACATGGCTGTCTGATGATCGCCCTCAGACATTAAATCCACACAAGAGAACTTTGGGGACATGTTGATCCTCAACATTAATTGTTATGCTAAATTGCCTGATAAGTATGGACTATTGACTTTTATTAATCTTCCACTGATTGTACAGAATATATTTTCAGCTTACTACATTCACTAATGAGTCAATTTTAATTTAGTGACTAAATAACATCTTCGTTAAGGCCAACAAATGGTAGCCTCCAGTAAACCCAAAGCATTTTCACAGTAAATCAAACTAAAGTCTGCCCTTGATGCTCCTTACCCTGCCAGGATCAAAGAAGGATACAGAAGTATATGGTCATATCAGAGAGTGAAGCATTGCTTCAAGAAGGTTTAATGGCAAATACTAGCCATGAGGGACTATATTTCTGAGATGAATAAGCAAGCACATTAAACAGGATAACCAGAATGTCTCATCCTATAAAATTAGTGGCAATATTATAGTTGGAAAAAAACATTATTTTTTTCTATAAAAATATTTACCTATCAATAAATTATCAAATCTAGACAATTTCTGAGTAAAATTGACCTTAACAAACCCATTCTGAACTTGGGTGTCTTTTTCAAAAAAAGAATCAATTTCATTATATGTATATTTACCCACGATTAAGTCTACACAACCCGGATTTGTTTAACCCAATTGCCACAAAAAATGCATAGTTTATATTTCTATTTCAGCAGTGGTTTTTGATTATTCTCTTTGGAGATTTAAAATTATTTTAAATTATAAGAGATTGGCATTGGTGAACAGCAATCTATGAGGTTAGTGTAATTATTTATCTGAACAAAGGAACATGAGCATCAATTCTTAAAAATAGTTTTACTTACAGTATTAGTAATATATTTATATAAATTAAATTTTACATATATTTTAATATTCAAATATTAAATTTTTATTGATTTTTTAAAAAGTTTGGCTAAAAGCTTTTCCACATCGTATTTTCACTGCCTTTAAAATGGATATCATGATAATTGGTGAATTTATTTTACAATTTCTAATAAAACCCTGTAGTCATATTTTCTCAATTTTTTAAAAATAATGGCAGTTAGTGATTCCCACCAAACAATCCTTACCTGTGTTCACATTGGCAATATCCTACAGACCAGTTAGTGTTGCTTAAGCAGGATTTAACTTCTAACTCAAAATCGTACCATTTTCCCTGAAATACTAAATTTGTTAGTAGGAATAAACTGGATGAACTGATTTTTATTTCTAGTTTTTAAGTGTATTACAGATACTTCCTTCAAAGGTCTAAAATTCTAAATTGACCAAAACCTTATGTAAAATCTTTGTAACAAGAACCACGGTGTTAATAATGATTTAACTTCCCATAAATTTATAAATTTATTATTTCTTTTCTCTTAACTTCAGGTGCAATAACAGAACGCAGTGTGCAGTGGTGGCAGGTCCTGATGTTTTTCCAGACCCGTGTCCAGGAACCTATAAATACCTGGAAGTGCAGTACGAATGTGTCCCTTACAGTATGTATATTCCTGTTTTTTTCTTGTGAAAAGATACTAAGCTTTGTTTTGCATGCATTGACAAAGTATTCTCTATGAAAGCATAAGAATTATCACATTTTTTACATGTTTTTTAAAGAATGACTAATTTGAATTTTTTAGGATCATATATCCGCCCACCATTGGAAAATTAGATGTTGCCTGTAGGATTCTGCAGCATCCATTTTGACTATACATTTCTGTGTATTAATACTCATTCTAAAAGTTTTCTTAATGCAAGAATATAAAATTTTTAGAAAAAAAAATTGAAATGAATGACATGCCAATACTGCATCCTTCTAGGTCCAAGCAAATAGAAAGTGAAAATGAGTAATATACTTACATATTATTATATGATGTAAATATTATATATAATATATACCGCTATATATAACATTATATAATGCTAATGTTATATAATTATAGTGACATAGAAATTGATAAACTTGGGCGCCTGGGTGGCTCAGTGGGTTAAGCTGCTGCCTTCGGCTCGGGTCATGATCTCAGGGTCCTGGGATCGAGTTCCACATCGGGCTCTCTGCTCAGCGGGGAGCCTGCTTCCCTCTCTCTCTCTGCCTGCCTCTCTGTCTACTGTGATCTCTCTCTCTGTCAAATAAATAAATAAATAAAAATCTTAAAAAAATGAAATTGATAAACTTTAAATTTAATAGAAGCAGTTATGTCTAATCTACAAGTTCTGTCAACATTTTGAGGATGAGAAATATATTCATCCAGAAGGGACAAACTGAAAAGAAAACACAAAAACTACATGAACTAAAGCATTCTTCAGAATTTATCTCTTACAGCCTCAAGAAGTTTTCTTTGCAACTTTTCAGTCAGATATGGCGTATGCCAGGCACATATTTTTTCTTCAGGAATAATGAAGAATCAAACAATCAAAACTGGAACATTTTTCTGACTTTTCTACCCAAAGGAAGAATCACCATTTCATAGAAATATTTCTGATCTATTTATTTATTATTCATGGGATTCCTTAGTAAAGATCACTTAGGAAATCCTGCATTCTCACATTACACATTCAGTTCATCCCAAGAGTAGAAAACACTGGGGATCACCAATAAATCCCAGGTTCCAACTTCCTTTGACATCTCTGAAGTGAAGTATCTGGGGATCAGCCAGTGTGCTGTGCCAAGAGATAGTTCGAAGCTCGCCTCATTTCTGCTTATTTAAGAAGCAGCACATTACTCATAAACCGTAAGTGTGCATAATCTAATAATAGAGAGCAATTTGGCCAGCAAGAAATGAATTGAAATTTTAAAGTAATAATGAAAGCAGTCAAGAGAAAATTTCATTTTTGTTTTATTTATTGTGTGATCCATTAGAGAGAGTTTGTCTGGTGAAGTCTTAGAAGCTAATTTTCCTTGTTATAACAGAAATCATAAGCGTATGGGTTCTATTGAAATCTCAACTGAAGTTCTGCTTCTTGTACACTGTTATCTCTAGGGATCCTTCTATGGAAAGATAAAGCTCTTACTAACCAGTTATTGTTCATTAGTGATATTTTAAAGTAATAATATTTGCCTTTTGGAACTTTGACAATTATATTTAGATTATATAATAAGATCTTTGTGAATTATGTAGAATAGCTGTTTCCAAAGGCATTTTATAAAAATTCACCATAAGGAATACCTAATTTTTAAAGACAGTTTGAGGAAACTTTCAGTCATATTTTTTAAAATTTTTTTTTAAGATTTTATTTATTTATTTGAGAGAGAGGCAGTGAGAGAGAGCATGAGCGAGGAGAAAGTCAGAGGAAGAAGCAGACTCCCCGTGGAGCTGGGAGCCCGATGCGGGACTCGATCCCGGGACTCCAGGATCATGACCTGAGCTGAAGGCAGTCGTCCAACCAACTGAGCCACCCAGGCGTCCCATCAGTCATATTTTTGAAACATGAAGGCTGAAGTAGAAAATGTCAAGCTAGATTTTTTCACAATTTTTAAATATTAAAGAATTTTATAGCTGTCTCTTTAATTTTCTGTATTTCTTCAGAATTTCTTTGAGGACAGCTACTTCAAAATCCTCTAGCCAACTTATTTTGAAAAATCCTCTACTTAAATAATTTCAGTATAAATAAGAATTTTTACATACCCTTTTGCATAAAAGGAGTATGGTTTACCACATTATTTCCTTTCTCTTTTACAAATTTTCAGAGACAAATTATTTGACTTCTGCATATTCTATATATACAGGTTTCTGGTAATCCCTAAAATCTATGGATCACTTAGATGTATATCCATTATGTTAAAATATTCATCTGATTATTTTATTAAATATTAAATTAAAGTGCAGCCACTTGCCTGTTAACATACTGGTTTAAGTTATATGGGTTAGCATGATTGCACTTGTTTGAATATCTTCAGTATGTTTCAGTTGAAAGTGTAATGTGTAATTGGGAATTCATTTAGTAAACTTAACATGATTTTAAAAGAAAAAAAAATACATAAGGAAGTATAAACCATGCAGTAAAGTATAGTGACTTACTTGAAAGGTAGATTGGTTTAGTGGGAAAAAACCACCAGAGATCAGGAAGCCTGGGTTCAGAATATGATCTGGTTACTGAACGGAAAAGCATAAGTCCTTAAACAAAGGTAAACTATTAAATTTTTCTGAATCTCACTTTATAGACATTCCCTGATCTGTACTAAGTTGATTTAGATCAACACTAAGTTCTTTTTCTTATCTCTAGCATAAAATACAGACTTTTCCAATGCTATTAAAAAAAAATGACTTACTTAAAATTGGCCACCATTTATTGGCACTTACTACATCTTATTTACCACATGGGTTAAATATTTGCCTATATTATTTTATTTAATTTTCATTATATCCTTCCTGTTAGGTATTGAGTATCACTATTCTGACTGAAGCTCAGTAGGATAAGTTAATGTTTCATGTAAAATACAGAGTAGCTGGATAATGACATAGCCAAGATTTGAGCCTGTCTCTAGTACCTGTTTAAGGACACAGCTATAATTCTCCCCAGAGATTTCCCCCTCTATATTTTCATGAGTTATCCAATCTTGTTTAACTCTTAAAATTTTCATCACTGTAGTTATGGCACATGGTGGAAGCAAATGCTTCAAGGGCCTGAATCTTCTTTTTCTTTAAAGGTTTTATTTATTTATTTGCCAGAGGAAGAGAGAGAGAAACAGGCTCCCTGCTGAGCAAGGAACCTGATGTAGGACTCAATACCAGGACCCTGGGATCATGACCTGAGCCTAAGGCAGACGAATAACCATCTGAGCCAGCCAGGTGTCCAGCTGGACTCTTTTTGTTAGTTCTTTTGCTACTTAACTTTGAAGAGGTTTTTATGCCTTTCTTAAGGCAGCTGGTTCACTGCAAACTTTTATTTTCCCAATCACCTAAGAAAACATAATGACAAAAAGTAGTTCAGCTATAAAACTTGTGCCCACAATTTGGAATGAGGCTCTTAGCTAAGTAGTAACTTAAGAAGTTATTTAAATCACCCGTATTATAAGAGAAATCCTTGTATGTAATATATTTATTGAAATATCCCTAATGTGTTATTAGAAGGTAAACTTTAGACTTAGGATTCGTTGTTAGTATTTTAAATTTTTCTAATTGAACACCTCAATAAGCAAATTATGTTAGGTTCTATTTGTTATACAGTTCAGTAATACCCATTTTCATTTTTAATTTAAGACAAACTTCATTTTTTATAAGTGATATATTTGATCTTTATGAATGTTTTCTTCTTAATATTGAGATGTGGGAAAAATACTATTATTAATATTTTCTTTCTTTATATATGACTCTGTGTGTGTGTTCCCTTGGTAATATTTTTAAGGTGATACTTTCCCATGGAAAAATATAGAAAAAATGAGAATATCAAAATATAGATAAAATATGTGGGAAAACATATTAATATTACATTAACATAATAGAGGTGATAGTTGTAAAAATTCAGCAAAATTCTTTGTTTCACATCAGAAATGTGAAGTTAAAATATCTGAGATAAGCTTGCGATATTTTTTTAAGCTTGCAATAATTTTTTGCAGAGGTTTTGGCATCAGTAAATAGGTACATGGTTAAACAATGACAGTTTTAGAAAAACCTTTACCTGAATCAAATGGTATGACCTTTTTCTTTCTTTCTTTATTTTAAGATGCTCATAGGAAAGAAAGTTTAAAAAAATAGTGATTAAAAACAATTTTGTGAGGCTACTTTCTTTGAGTGTATTGTCAACTTCTCTGAATTGCTAAAGTTATATTTAATTTTTCCTAAATCTCAGCTTCTGCCTCTTGCCTGTATTTTCTTGTTTGGGTTCACAGATATCCTGTTTGTGACCAAATTTGGGGCAGATGAATCAATACGTTTCTCTGTTCCTGTCACACCTTAGTTCCAGTGTGACTTTTTTTTTTTTAAAGATTTTATTTATTTATTTGTCAGAGAGAGAGGGAGAGAGAGCGAGCACAGGCAGACAGAGTGGCAGGCAGAGGCAGAGGGAGAAGCAGGCTCCCTGCCGAGCAAGGAGGCCGATGTGGGACTCGATCCCAGGACGCTGGGATCATGACCCGAGCCGAAGGCAGCCACTTAACCAACTGAGCCACCCAGGCGTCTCCCAGTGTGACTTTTATAGCCTTTGCATTTACTTTTGAGTTTGATTTTCCTCCTGAGTGTTTTGTTGTTGTTGTTGTTGTTTCCTCCTGGGAGATGACCCAGATATTCAGAGGTTAAACCTCAGCATTTATCAATGCCACACTTCTGCTCTCTACCTTGCTTCTTCTTGCCCCATTTCCATTCCTTCTGGCCTGATTGGGGATTGAAATCTTGGCATCTTCAGGTAGAGTTTCCCTCATTTAGCTGGTTTACAGGGAAGATTTGTGTCAGGAGGAAAACAATAAAACAACTAACCACCAATGTAGAGTATTTCTGAGCAAAGAATCTTTACTTTGTATCCTGCTGACAATTTGTCTTTCTTCCAAGGCATACAATTTCACGCACATTACACTCAGAAAGTGCTTGTCTTTTCTCCCAACCCTGCTTTTCTTTTCAGTTCTTTGTTTCTTCCTTTTAGAAACACAAACCACATATTACTTATTCTAGCAACCTTTTCTTGTGGTGGATTTTCTTAAGAAATGGAGAGAGGGAGCATGCAATATGGAGAGCTACTAGAAAAGAGTGGTTTAACCGATCTTTCGTTACACCACTTACGGATTTTCTTACCATTCACATCAGCCATCTGAAGTTACGTGTGATTGTCCATGGAAAAACATGCAAAATGAGTATTACTGGAAAATTAATATTTATAAACAATTACATAATCTGTTAGTTTTTGTCTTTTTTTTTTACTCTAAGAATAAGCATTACACTTCAACATTTAAAACAGACAAGTGTTTATTTAGTTATAAATAACTAAATATATTTTTGCCAGTAATGTTCAAATGAGTGCATATTTTAATATATGCATTCTTTGGTTCTTATTATGTAAAAAATACTTACATATTTTAAAGCACAAGTGCCAAAATTAGCCCATAGGTTTAATTTTTAAGATGGCACAGAAATGTCAAAATATAGGTTGATTGCTACTGCCTCAGTACATTTTTCAGTTTCTGACACATAGGAGACATTCGAGAAACATGTATTAGATGGTTAGAGAAAAAAAAGTTAGTCAAAATAGCTCCTCCCAAAGTATTCTGTTCATAGCTAGAATGATTAAACTTAAGAAACTTGTCTAAAACAAGACCTTATTAATTCAAATGGAAGATCTATGGTAAAATTATAGAGTATATGAATTTTAGTTCCTTCAGCAAAGCAATGGAGCATTTCACATTAGCGGTGTACAGAGAATGCACACCCATCCCATAGTGGCAAGTGTGGGGTTGAGGATGGGTATCTTCAGGGAATGTTTTCTAAAGGAAATGACTATTTTTTTTAAAGGACCTCTTTTTTTAAAATTTTTTTTTATTTATTCATTTGACAGACAGAGATCACAAGTAGGCAGAGAGGCAGGCAGAGAGAGAGAGGAGGAAGCAGGCTCCCTGCTGAGCAGAGAGCCCGATGCGGGGCTCCATCCCAGGACCCCGAGATCATGACCTGAGCCGGAGGCAGAGGCTTTAACCCACTGAGCCACCCAGGCGCCCCAGAAAATGACTCTTGAGAGGAGTCTTAAAGAATGAATAGACTCCAGTGAGAAGGATAATCATTTGTAACAGATGGGACAGTGTAAGATAAGAAACTGTATGGTGAATGTGAAACCAAACAGGCTAATGTTTCCATAAAATACAGAACATAAGAGTGACAGGAGAGGAACATGCCAATTGACAGGTAGAAATTGTGACCTCCCTGTAGGCTGTGATTCTTCTATCCCAGTGTAGACAGAGCACAGAAAAGACAATAAAAAACTGGAAAGACAAATTTAACATAAAATCCGGAGCCTACATTTCCTTCGGCAGTGATAGACTAGAACTGAGTGGGGTTGGGGGGTGTTTCCTTTAAATAGGGTCTGTTCTTCTCAAATAGCTGTATTATCCAGGACTTATCATATTGTACCTGGTTCACTATAATCATTTAAAATGGCTTCTGAAGATACTTAACTTTGCAACTCTTGTTCTAGAGTTTGGATCTAATCAATGCTAATAGATGTAAAAACACTCCTAAATTGTTACTATATTTAATTTTCAAAAGATAGAGAGTATACTAACAAAAATTCTACCTAAAGAAGTTTTTTGGTGCCTAATATGGGTCAGTCCTTATGTTAGGTGCTGGGAAAAAATAGATATGGGCCCTATAAATCTGGCAGGCTTGGGGGTTAAGGCAATATCATATGAACCAAAACAGAAAATCATTAAAGACTGCAATAAAATGCAAGAAGAAAATAAACACAATTGCATGACAGAGAACAGTGAAAGGACCAGCTCACCTAAGATGTTGTGAAAAGACGTGAAGAATACAATAGGCAAAGAGTCTGGGGAAAAAACTTCCAAGGCAAAGAGAAAAGTAGCAACGAAGACCCCCAGGTGGGAAAGAGGTCACCTGTTCTCAGACCTGACTGAAACCTAATGTGACTACAGTCAAGATGAAGAGAGAGACTTGGAGAGAAACAAGCCAGCCACTAGTACTGCTAATACCATTGTTAATGAAGCAGTGATTTCTTTGAAGGTTCTAAGATTTATTAAGAATCAAAACACAGGTGCACCTGGGTGGCTTAGTTGGTTACGAGTCTGCACAGGTCATAATCCTGGGGTCCTGGGATCGAGCCCCACATTGGGCTCACTGCTTGGAGAGCCTGCCTCTCCCTCTTTCTCTTGCTGCTCCACCTGCTTGTGCTCTCTCTCTCTCAAAAAAAAAAAAAAAAAAAAAAAAAAAAGGGACGCCTGGGTGGCTCAGTTGGTTAAGCGGCTGCCTTCAGCTCAGGTCATGATCCCAGCGTCCTGGGATCGAGTCCCACATCGGGCTCCTTGCTCGGCAGGGAGCCTGCTTCTCCCTCTGCCTCTGCCTGACACTCTGTCTGCCTGTGCTCTCTCTCTCTCTCTCTCCTTCTCTCTCTAACAAATAAATAAATTTTAAAAAAATCAGAATATGTTTGCAAAATGAAATTGAATAAACTGACATTCTCTTTAAAAT
>PISX010022759.1:0-31075 GCA_004024625.1 Mellivora capensis
CAAGACTGAAGAATCATGGGGAGAAAGCCATGAATTCTGCGCTTTGCTTTCTCCTCCTCTGGAGTTCCGCTGCTCTCCTTGTTAAGTGAACTTGGTCTTGGCTGGATTTCTTTTGATCTTCTGGGGGAGGGGCCTGTTGTAGTGATTCTCAAGTGTCTTTGCCCGAGGCAGAGCTGCACCGCCCTTACCAGGGGCCGGGATAAGTAATCCGCTCAGTTTCACTTTTGGGAGCTTTTGTTCCCTGAGCGCTTTCCGTAGAGTCTGGAGGACGGGAATGAAAATGGTGGCCTCCTAGTCTCTGGCCCGGAAGAGCTGAGATTCGGGGCTCCACTCCTCAGAGAAAAGCCCCAGCCACTCCCGTCTGCCTCGCCTCTGGCCGCGCTCCGAGCTCACCCAGCCTGCGACCGGTTCAAGGTAACCCCGAGCTGAGAGCTCACTCCTCGGCTCTGTCTCTGTAGCCGGCTTCCCGCTCCGATAGCTGCTAGCTCTGCGACACTCAGACACCCCCGATCCTTCTGTGACCTTGCGGGACCTGGGGCCACGCTGACCCCGCGTGGGCTTCACCCCGGTTTAGCCTCCGGAGCAATGTCCCTCCGTGGAGCAGACTTTTAAAAGTCCCGACTTAGTGCTCCGTTGCTCCGCCGCTTGCCGGGAGCCGGCCCCTCCCCCGTGGTCTATCCTCCCGTCGCTTTGGATTCACTTCTCCGCCAGTCCTACCTTTCAGAAAGTGGTCGATTTCCTGTTTTCAGAATTGCTGTTGTTCCTCTCTTCGATCTCCCGTTGGATTTTAGGTGTTCGCAATGGTTTGATAAGCTATCTAGCTGATCTCCTGCTGCCTGATGTCATCTCAGCTGCTACTTCTCCGCCATCTTCTGTAGTTTTCTACATTATTAGTTTTTGACATAGTGTTCCATGATTCATTACTTGCATATAATAAGCCATAGAAATATATATTCTGACCTTAATCAACTCTCTATTCTGCTCTCCTATTGGGAATAGCCATGGCTTTTTACAACTATAAGCATGAGGACAGAGAAACTTGTCAGCACACACCAATGATCTTTCTGGCTTTAAGATAACTGGGAAGAAGGGTGGAAAGTAGACCCAGAAGAAGGTAAAGCTGTTTGGCATAGTGGTCATTTTGCTCCTGGCTCCTTCCTCATTTATGCATGTTACTTAGCTTATAAAATATTTCACATGAAATATTTCATTAGGTCATTAAATCTTTAGATCTTAAATGTACCTTAAGGTATTTTTAGTATAAATGTAGCCTTATAAATCTTGTGGAAAATAAACACATAGTTTATGTTTTGAAGGATAAAGGCCATCAAATTATTGACCAATTACCATCTAATGAGTCTTCTAAAAATAGTTTTTAATTATGTTTTTCTTTCTTCCTTTCCTAATTTATATATTCATCCATTTACTCCTACATTAACAAAAAGCCACCAGGACATTTATTGAGTAGCTACTACATGTTAGAACTTGAGAACTTAGTAAATAAATGGTCTCTGCCATTTGTAATTTAATGAGGAAAAATTATATTTGAAAAGAAATGAAGAATGTCTTACTATTATATTTTTGAAATCCATTAAATCAATAAGTTACCCCATGAAACTCTATGTAAACATCCTTTGGTTCAAATTTTTTTTAATTTTGATGATCATGAATGATTACATGCTATTTAGTTTATAAAGCAGAGTGTAGAACTCAAAATTCCTGAAACCAAGGCCAAATTGAATTACTGCCACTATAATGAATTTTATCATTAAGAATTTACCAACCACCATTTTACACCAAAGGGGAAAAAAAAGAGAATTTATCATCCTCACCTGTAAATACTAGTTGTTTCCTGCCCTTTTACCTTCTTGTTTTAAAATGATATCCTAGCCTTGACATTTATCAAATATATAAAATACTTCTTTCTCACAAGGCCTAGAATATCATTTTTATGAGAAAAAAATCATGAAAGGTATCCTTTACTTTCTGACTAAGCCAACCACAGAATGCTGATAATTCAATATGAATATCTTTGATTTTGAATAGTCATATAAAAAGAAACTTAAAATTGTGAATCCTTTCAACTACCCAAGTTAATTCTTTAATAATTGTTCTGAACTCTATATTTTGTTCAGAACAATTCGGTCTAATTTAAATAAATAGGAAGTACCTATAAACTGTGCAGAGGCAGATTTCTTTTTTTCAAGTAATAAAATCATTTAATGAACCTCCAAGAGTAGAAAGCTCCGTTATGCACTTTCTAAATAGGTAATTCTTCCATTATTGATGCTGTCCTCATTTTAATTAATAATCTTGAAATAGGAAGAGGGACTTCAGAGTCTGCGTCTTGGTTTTGGATTTAGAAGTTGACTTGGACATCACTGTTTAAGTGAAAGGGTGTTTTCCCACATCATATATCAGAATTTTAAAACCGGCAATAGGTTAAGAAATAAATACCTAGCTTAATAAACATTCCCAAATCATGAAAGCTCGACCACTGAAGAAACCCACTAGGACCAAGAGTGAGCAAGCAGTCATACAAAAGCTGAGGACCACAAACAGAAGTTGCATGTGGTGTCTCCCTACTATGTTCACAGATAACATTATTCAACTCCTTAACATGACCCATGACATCAGGTATGAATTGTTGTCTGAAGACCTTTTCCACACCAACTTCTGCTACTCTTCAGTTGCATCCTCCGGCCATACAATCCTCCTCTTTGTTCCTAGAATAGGCAAAGCTTGTTCATGTCTCAAGGATTTTATCTGTTGCTCCCTTTGTCTGGAATGTTCTTCCTCATAAGGCTGGCTACTCATCATTCAGGTCGCAATTTGTAAACCGTATCCTCAAAGCTTTCCTTGTTATTACCCATTTTATTGTTTTCTGTTGATTTTATCTGATACTTTATCTGAAATTATTTCATGTATCAATTCATGTACTTATCTATCCTTGTCTCTGCCACTGGGATGTATCAGGAGAACTGGGTTTTTGAGTGGTTCATTATTATTGTTGTGGTACCAAGAACAGTGCCTGGCTCAAAGAATGTGCTCAGTAAACTTTTTATGAAAAATTGGAGTGTATCACAAGAGGCAGTCTAATACAGTGATCAACCATGTAAGGCCTGTGCTACGGTCCCTAAATTCAAAATCTGGTTCTGCTACTTCCAACTATGAAGCCTTGGATGCTTCAGTTTCTTCATCCCTAAAATGGTAATAATAGTATCTACATTTTAAATTTTTATGAAAATTAAACATATTTGTATTTATGAAGTGTTTAGGATCATGACAAGCATCGAGCAAGTATGAGATAGGTATTGTTAAATGCCTGTATGTGGGAGGTGTGTGAATGAATATGTGTGCATGTGTGTTTGCGTGTGCATGTGTGTCTGTGTGTGTGTGTGTGTGTGTGTGTGTGTGTGTTTATGTGTGCTCCATAATTCTTGCAGTTTTAGAATCTTTTTTGACATAGCTGTGCAGGGTTCCATTTATCTATTCAATGTCGCCACCTAAGGTGAAACCACTTTGCTATCACTGGTCTGAAGCTCTATCTATTCACTTATATGCATGTAGAAATGCAAGTGCATGCATGCTTGCATGTATGTGTTTCATCAATTTTAAAAATTTCAATTTTCATCATTAACTACATAAGAAAACTAAACACTTCCCTTAGGGGCCATTATCCAGAATCTAGTGCCACAAGGAAGAACCTGGATACTTTTATAACTTCGGATAGAAAAATTTGGTCTGTAATGCAATTCCCACTTACCCATCCTCCCAATAACATGGCCTCTCTGGATTCAGGTATTTCCTGATAGGTTAACCAGACCTCTTGTCTTCACTCTCCACGCCTATGACCTGGCCCCATCTCCTGGTGGTGCTGTCCGCTTGGACTCCCTCTGCCCTTGGATCCGCTGACTTAGGACTGTCACCAGTTAGAGCAGCAGCCTCTTCTTGCCCCAGCTCATTTAAAGGTCTTCCCTTCCAAGCTACTTAGGTCTGGCTCAGCTGCATGCTTAGCTGTCAGAGTAAGTTAGTTTCCTGTAATTCCTTTGCTTGAACTCCCATCTGGGGGGTTTAGATAAGTAGAAAATACAAAAGAACAATTTGTAAACACATGTTTCTATAGCTCTGAACACAATGTGGAGGAACAAAGGGGAGCCAGAACTCCCTGATCTAATCTCTAGAATTGCAAAGAAGTCATGACTATTTTGACTTATTTAATTTTGTGGAAATAACATTTGAGCTTAATGTGAATGCGGTTTTGGTTTCCATGTGTTAATTGTTTTAACATTTTCCTCATTTAATAATGCACAAAGTGATAGAAACAAAATTATTTAGTATTTGTTTAAGATCTTTTCCTTCAAACATGCGATATGAAACTGTTTAAGTTGTAAAAAGGGGCTCAAAACACTAGTCAGTAAAAAAGTATAGTGAAAGCAGCTTGAGTAAGGACCTGGGATATATATTTTGTTGCATTTGATTATTCCCACAAAATGCTATGTGTCTAGCACCTTGTACCAAGTATCTTGCTCACTGTTGAGGAGATAGAGATTTTTAAAACACAATCGCAGCATAATAGGAGCTCAATTTTCTGGGGAGCCCATAAAAGGCATACAAATAACATTAGATATGAAGTGAAAGATGATACAGAAAGAGACACTTATGATACTTGGGGACTGGAATAAACTGGTTTTAAATTTAGACATTCCCAGTGAGATAGCTTGTTGTCAAAGGAAATCCCATCCCATTATCTTGGTTAGTGTCCTCAGAGTAGGATGGGAAAATAAAGGAACCCAGCTAGAAAAGAGAAACTTTGAAATCCCAGAGAGGGAGTGAATTTTCTATATGGGGTTTGTGTTTTCATAGCCAATATAGTTCTCAGAGACTTCATTTACAAATAATGGATTTGGGCAAAAAGAAGCTAATAGGTTTTTAAGATCTGATAGTCTATGTCTAGTAAGACCTGTCTCCCAACCCGTCTTATTATTTTTTCAATATATTTATCAGATTTGTTAACTTTCTATTTTATCTAAGCCATAAAAATACTCTTCTAGGCCTTAATGCTTACAGAGATATATGTATGAATAGACAAAGTGCTATTACAAAGGGCAGAAAAATCAAATAAATTGAGAGAAACAATGCAAGAATACCTAATTCTTAGAGTTTTACTTGAGTTGTTTTCTTCTAGGAAAGCATTATGAATCAACTGCATGGCGAGAGTACATATTTTACTTTCTGGAGCTATTTTGTGAGTACGGTGAAATAAATTAGCATAAGCTATAGAAGAGGAAAGGAAAAAATGATGAATGATAAAAGTTATAGTGTTTTCCTGAGAACTCATTAACTTCTCTACTGAAAAGACTATACAGCTGAGTACCTTAGCTATGGTGCTTCTCCCCTATGGGTAACTGGTTCAAATCCATAACATGCTGCTAGTAACCAAAGCCAAATCTAGCATATCACTCTTCTTACGTTTGTAGAAACTAAACTGATGGGCAGAGTTCAATCTCTTAACACCACTGTGTGTTACCAACCCATACAATGATCTTGCATTTCAAAAAAAATCAAGAGGGGGAGTCAATTCAATCTTAAAGTTGAACTTCTCTTCCTAAATATTAGTAAGTCAAGTAACATTGATTGATTGTCTATACTATGCAGGTACTTACCAGTTGATGACTAGAGCACATACAAAATGAATACGTTGTTCCTTTTACAGGGTTTACAGTCCAACGGGGAAGGTAACTGGTAAACACATTTGCGGGGACCCTACTTGCTCATCATGGGGACTAGTACTTGGGCACAGTGGGTTGGAGATTTTACCACCCACATTTTCTTCCTTCCTTCCTTCTTTCCTTCCTTCCTTTCTTTCTTTCTTTCTTTCTCCCTTCATTTCTTTTAAAAGATTTTATTTATTTATTAGAGAGAGAGAGAGAGAGAGAGAGGGAGAGAGATCATGCACAACAGATAGAGCACAAGCAGGGGAAGGGGTTAGAGGGAGAGCAAGAAGCAGAATCCCTGCTGAGCAGGGAGCCCACATGGGACTCAGTCCCAGGACTCTGAGATCATGACCTGAGCTGAAGGCAGGAGCCACACAGCATCCCTCACCCACATCTATATCACTCTTTTCTGCCTTGCTGTAAACCCTGGGGGGGTTGAAAACAGTCAGACTGCATTATCCAGACTCCTCTGGATACCAGTTGAGGTAGGCCAATGAGTGGCACCACCAGAAACTGGAGAGCCAGTGGAAAGAGAAGGCAGGATATTTTTTTCTCATCTGTTTTCTTATGTGGCTATGGTTCTGGCAAGGGCTTAACTCCTCTACCTGTTACCACAACTTACATGAAGCAACTACTGTTTCAACGTTCCAGGCCATACCTGGCTCTAGTAACACCACCTGATCCTTTGCATTTTTAAGTCTAGGGGTGAAAATGTCATCCAGTGGCCAGAAGTCAGACATTTCACTATCCATTGTTCATTTTTAAGTCTAGGGGTGAAAATGTCATCCAGTGGTCAGAAGTCAGACATTTCACTATCCATTGTTCATTTTCTTAAATTTGCTCATATGTCTGCAAATGTCCCTTTATTAAACTCTCATGAATTAAATTATATTAGTATTCATCATTTGTTGGAACTTGGTGATATGGTTAGCAAGACTAAAAACATGGTTAAACTGGGAATCAAAATGAGTATTCCAAAACTTACACACAATTTTTAATTTAACTATATACATTTATACTCATCAGTCTTTTGATGTAAGGAAAACATATTTTGCAAAATACATGCCTATTGATTAGAAATCAAGCTTGCTTCTATCACATGGTTCTCCCTGTCCAATTTTTTTTATTTCAATTTCATCAAAGAGAGATGAAAACTTACACGTGTAAAATAAGTACAGCATCAATTTGGAATTTCTCCCACTCTTTTGTATTGCTTTTGCTCACTTAATGTAGGAACTTTTTTTTCAACGTTCTTTACAGTGTCTTTATAAATTATTCCATTTTGTTTTCATAAATGCAGCTATTCTTTCTTGCTGTACTATAATTAAATATTGCATAAACACAATGAAATACAATAAATAATTGCAATGAAAAGTGCAAATGGAATAAAAGGGGTTGGAAACAAACACAACATATTTGAATAAACAATGCAAACAGCAGCAACAAAGTGTCAAGTCATTCTAGAGAAGTCTATTGGCTGTGTGTCTATGCTTTTACCCAGGAAATGTACAGTGTTGGTTAAGCCAATATTTTGGTTAATTAGAAGAGGATTATGAGCATTTTACTGCTTAATATGAACATTTATAAATAAAATTACTAAGAATATGAAAGCATGAAAACTGTGTACCTAGTAGCCTAGGAGAAGGGAAACTAGGAACTATTCCCAAAAGTAATAAAGGAGTTAATACCTGAAGGATGAGAAGGAGTTACTAAGGCAAGGAGAAGAGATTATTCCCCTAAAAGGAATAACATATGGAATACATTGATATCTAAAAGGAGCACCAGATTTAGAACATGACAGTAAATTCAGTTGAGATGTGTTGCTATCATACAACTTGGCCAGTGTTTTCCCTCTACCATTAGATATCAAAATCCACCTTATAGGGATGAATGTGGTTTAAGTGAGTTGGCACATGTAAGAAGTTTTTAATAATGGTTGTTCTATGTATGAGGTTAATCCAGGGGCACCTGCTTCGTTTAGTTAAGTGTCTGACTCTTGATTTAAGCTCAGGTCATGATCTCAGGGACATGAGATCAAGCTCCACATCGGGCTCCACACTCAGCATGAAGTCTGCTTGAGATTCTCTCTCTCTCTCCCTCTGCCCCTTCCCTCAATCACTCTCCGTCTCTCTCAAATAAATAAATAAATAAGTAAAATCTTTAAAAAGTTAAGCCAGTCTTGCTTATATCAAAGAGAATGAGTTTGTCGGTAATTGTTATTAAAGTCCTGGAAAGACACACTATATATATTGCTATCCACAGCTGTCTCTGCACCAATTGGACTAGAACTTGCACCACTATAATGCTTTCCCCAGACATTCTTATACCCCAGGGGGCACTCCCATGCCCCTTCTGTTAATCGGATGCACCTCACCTTAGTGGGGCCCACTACTCATTTAATCCCCTTTCTCATTGGCATAGGAATAACTGCAGAAATTGGAGCTGGGGTGGAAGGTATTATAACCTTATGCATGGTCTATCCTAATTTATCCCTAAAGGTCACAAAAAGCCTAGAAACAATAGCTAAACCATCCTAACTATGCAAACCCAATTGGAGTCTTTAGCTGTGGTCATCTTGCAAAACCATCATGGTTTAGATCTCCAAGCTATGGCCCAGGGGGTGTCTGTGCCATGTTAAAAGAACAACGTAGCTTTTGAGTCAATTAATCAGGATGTATACAAGAAAATGTCCACAGTCTGATTAAACAGTCTTCCTCCCTCTGGGACTGTGCTACGCAAGGGTGGTTTTCCAGGAAAGAAACCTGGTCATACCTATTCTGGCTTTTTCTCTTCTAAGGACCCCCAGCCTCAATATTCAGACTCCTCATTATTGCCCCCACCCTTTAATCTCTTTGTTAAATCTGTCTCTTCTAGAATGCAACAATTCTATATACAAATGATGATTCAATAAGGATTCTAGCTCATACCATCCCAGGAACCCCTTCCCCTAAATCCCATGGACCAGGCCACCATGGAGTTTCACTCTAATCACCTAGCAGCACGTTAATAAAATACCATGCTCAGGTCTATAACTGCAGAGAACCCCTGATGAACCAACACATTTATGCAGGGATAGCATGCCTCCCCCCACCACACCCCAAATCCAGCAAGAAGCAGCTACTGAAGATGAGACCTCTGCCCAAATGCCAGAGATTTATTATTGTTGGTCTCTCAGGGGAGAATGTAGAGGCCAATTTTAGGTAACAGGCTTGAGCAACGAAAATTTGAGCAAGGCAAATGGGCCCACAATGACCACTCAGCTGAATACACATAGGCTCTTTAAGCAACCCACCTAGAAATGGTCATAGGCCCTAACTAACCAGCGGGCTTATTTACAACCAGGCCCACCACCCAAGATTACCAAAAAAGGGAAAATCCCATTGTTTCCACACTTCCTCACTCCACCCTATAACTATAGCCCCTCACCACCTCCACGTGGTAGACAGTCGTTCCTTTGCTGCGGTATCACTGCCCCTCACAGCATATTCTTCAATAAGCTTCTATCTCCTTTGATCTACCTGGGTGATCTCTTTTACTGCCCGTGCCACTGGCCCCACCCCATCAGAACACCCCACACATATTACTAAAGTACAACCAGCCCCAATTGAAAATGTTGCAAATTCCAAATTTCCAATAAGGCAGCAGCTATTCATTTGGCCCTTATTCAATGTGTCACGAATGGCTTCAAGTATGTAAAAACACTATAATGTGCTACAAATCTGTGGAAAAATTTAACAGCATCCCTACAATAATTAGTATGATAATTGCCAACATAATATCTACTATTTCTCAGAACTGTTTCGATTGTTCCTAAGTAGAGCTCTCATAGGGTACGCATTACATTGTTCAGTGTGACTTGGGTTGCTATCTAAATCTGCTCTGTTGTCAATAAAATCAGAGCTAAAAGTTTGATATTCAATCACTCTGGGCTTCACTTCTGCACCACCACTGGCTTCCCCTCCCATCCACTTTAATTTTGTAGCTGTGAGAAAGGCAATATCTTTCTTGTGATATTGGACTGAAAAAATCTAACAGTCTTGAGAACTGAAAATTTGTTTTGTTTTGTTTTGATTTTTAAGGCAATATACTGTGCTTAATTTTTCACTTCTGAAAAATATTGCTATGCAAATCCCTACAAATTATTCTGAACAAAATTACCACATAAATTCCTGTGTTCTTTTATTTTGCAGCATTACAGTTTGAATGTGAGACTTGGATACTGATTTAAAATTCTTTCAGGTGAAGCTGAAGCATTAAATCCCATGTATAATGTGCTATTGGATGTCCCGTGTGTATATGAAGTTGAGAGAAGAGAGTTACACCCATGCCCTACTTTGTCCAAAGAGAAGGACAAGGTTAACGTGCTTTAATAGAATTTTTAAGAGGCTGAAATCTTCCTAAGGTGGGGGATGCTATCTCTTAAGTATACATACTGATGAGCTTACACCTGAACAGATAGGATGTCCTAGATCTTCATTAAAATAGTTTATGGCTTGATGTGCAGAGGAAACATTCGTGGTTTTATCTTGATAACTGAAGCTCCATGATAACTAGAATTCATTATACTAATCTTTCGTATATGTATATTCAGAATTTTATGTATATTCACAATTTTCCATAATAAGTTTATGTTGTTTTTGTTTGTTTTATTTTTAAATTTACCCATGCAACTTTTCCTGGGGGTCTCTTGCACACTCTTCTCACTTAGTTTGGACAGAGCCATCAAATCTCTAGCTCATTTCTGCTCTCTCCTGTCTTCCTCTAGCCCATGCACTGGCTATACAGTCACCTCAAGCTCTACAGAGAGTCAAGGTGAACTCCACCTTTAAGTTCAGGGAAATAGTATCTACCTTCTGCCTCAGGTCCAAGTTATATCCCCCATCCTCATTAGTCAGTTTGGCAGTGAACAGTAATAACAAGAAAATGATACTATGCTCCCCATTGAGCATGAGTCCTTATGATTTCCCTCCCTTGGGGAGTTCCAAGTGAGGAATGTTAGCTGGATTAAGGTAACATCTATATACTGGTCACTTAGCCTGACACAAACTTAATAGCACCAAACTGAACAATAAACCCAAGAAAACCCTAAACACCTAATTTAGAGGGTTCTGACCTTATTCCTCTTGATAAGGAGTATCACACAGGCCTTCACTGATAAAGCCCTTAATTTGAGCTTTATCCCCATGTGCTCTTTCAGTAGCCCCATTTTCAATCAACCCTAAAGACAAATAATTTTTCTCTAACTTAAATGAGATCTACTGCTTCTTCCCCATCCCTGCTCACACCTCTTTTAATTCAGAACTAAATTCTTCTCAACTGGACTATATTAAGAGCATACTTACCAGACTCTGCCTTTAGTCAATTGCCAGGCTACCCATTCTCCAAATTGCATGAGGAAAGGGTGGTCTTTCTAAAGTTCAGTGGTGAATTCTGTTATTCTTCTATTTAAACGGCAGGACACCTCCCCTCTCCTACCTCTGAAATACATCTTCCTAGAAGAAAGTAGTAGAATTATTTATCAAGATGCACATTGTTCCAGGTCCTGCACTGGCTCACCTATCATCACTTCTGTGCTTCAGACAAGCTCAGTTTTTGCCAGACTCAACCATGTTTCACCTTCCCTATTTCTCCACATTTGCATATTCTTCCCTTCCTCATAGTCCTGATAACACCCAAAACAGTTATATCCTGCACCCTTTATTTTGCATTATCCCAAGTTCATTAGCTTATCTACTAAACTCTTCCCTATTTTCCCTTGAAGATATGAGTCAATATTGAAATTGCTTGCACTTCAATAAGACTAGAAAATCCTTAGGGCACTGGGCAGAGACTGGACTGTGTATGTGTGTTTATGATTTGGCACATTAACATTTCCATGGACAACACAGCTATAGGGATTCTTTGCCAAGCCTTCTGAAAATCTGATTGTTAAGAACAATGTGCCACACTGCCTGAGACAAAGTCCAAGCTCTTTGTCATGGTATGCAAACTCTGCCAGGCCTGGAACCTACATGCCTCTTGAGTTCTTTTTTTTTTAATTAAAATATTTTTTTAAATTTAATTTTTAATTTTTTTGTTTGAGAAAGAGGATGAGAGAGAAAGAAAGCATGAGAAGGGGGAGGAGGGTCAGAAGGAGAAGCAAACTCCCAGCTGAGCAGGGAGCCTGATGCAGGATTCAATCCTGGGACTCCAGGATCATGACCTGAGCATCCATACCTGTTGAGTTCTAACTCCAGTCAATATTGTCCTCCTACTTTAACCTTTACCAATAATAAACTACACAACCTGCCCTTCAGTGATTATGCTTAATTGTCATTCTCCCATTTCTACCTTTGCTTACCAGATAACTTCTACTTATCTTTGTGGACTCAGTTCAGTCGTCATTACCTTATAAAGGGTTTCATTATCTGTGTTCTTGCAGATCCCTTTCCAGAGATACCACTCCAGGTCTCTTACTGCCTAACCATTACATTTTTGAGATGCATCTTAAATTGGAAAATATGAAATCTTTCTTTGATGAGCTGACACCAACCTGCCTCCTCTATTTGTTTACATCAAATTTTATAAGATTGTGTGTGTGTGTGTGTGTGTGTGTGTGTGTGTAATCTTTAAAAATATATTCTCCTCAATAAGTAGGCTTGTCTCTGGGTCAACTTTGTGTCAGTCACTCTGCTAGACAGCTGCCATAAATAGTAAGATATTAAAAGACTTGAGCCTTATTCTGTCTTGGCCAATGGCCATCTCTATCATAGACAATCCCATCTTCGGTTGCTGTTTTTGTTTCTAACTCTTGACTGTAACCTCTGTCAGTATGAAGAAAGATAGATAAACAATAGCCCTACTAAGAGGACTGCTCACAAAGTACTTGCTTTCTCTCATTTTAGCCTTGTGGAGGATAGATGAGGGAAGGCCAAGGAGACCCCTCATTAAACAATGGAAAGTGACTTGGGGAAGTGACATTTGGCGTAGAGGAGTCATCACCTAAGGCAAATATGTGGTGGTGAAATTTCCACTGATATCACCAAACACATCCAATCAAGTCTTTGTCATCGCAGAGAGTACCCACCAGCTGGAATGTAGGCAATTACTTATCAGTACACTGAAGCTGACAAATGCTTTGAGAGAGGAAGTACTGGGGATATGGAAAAATGTGCAAGACTGAACTTATTTCTCTTTTTTGAGGTCATCCCAGTGACTCATAGGAATTGGCCTCAGAGAAAGAAAAACAAACACTATAAAATTATAATTTTGAAAAAAAATATATATATATAATTGTGTGTGTGTGTGTGCACGCAGTTACCTAATGTTTAGAACTGAGCGTCAGTCATCCTTGCTTACATATGAATGGAAAGAAGACTAGATTTGATGACAAAATGATAAATACAAGCCCCAGTTCTGCCGCTCTACTCTTGAGTAACCTTGAATAAATCACACCACCTCTGGGAACATGGGTTTCCCTGGCTGCAAAATGTAAGCACTGATACCTAACTTGACAGAGTCTAATGGTCGTGAGAGGTTCAATTAGGACAATTAAAAGGAAAAATACTCTGTAAACCATCAAGAACTATGTGGATTTTGTTATTGCTATTGCTGCTCTATGAGCCAGCCCAGGAAGTCTGGGCTTGAGCAGGATAAACCTTAGTATAAACTTATATGACTAAACAGATGGGAGGTTCCAGACATCTAACTTTCAAAAAGCTCCCTGCATGTTCACACTCAAGTTTTTCTTATTTTAAAAGTTTGGCCTTCTCTTCCCTGAAAGGATGAGTTTAGAAAATTAAATCATTGCTGTTAGATTTTGTCTAGGGCTTTTTGGCAGTGAAATTTTCATAGGTAAACATGAGACAAGCACTGGAACAAGCCAGAGTATATGTTGGGACCAGTCATATGCACCATCAACGCTCTGTCCAACTCCAACCCCCAGGGACTTCTTACCTGTTCTCTGTGGCCTTCTGCAATCTGCCTGTCTTCCGTCTTATCCTGCAAGTTTCTTTCTTTTTTTTTTTTTTTTGTCCTGCAAGTTTCTTACAGGATAGCCTTTGTGTATTAGAGCTGCTTTTGCCTGAAAGCACAGACATTAGAATTGTTTTGTTTTATTATTTATAACCGCCCTACATCCAACCAGGGATAGCTCAAATTCAATGACAGACTAATTTAGGACTATGAAAGCCCAGCTTCCTTTCCCAGAGTTTGGACACTCCGGAGCTCACCTAGGTATTGATTGGGCTGAGGCTGGAACCACGTCTAAAATGTCATCCATTGTTGGGCTTCTTCCTCATGCCAAATATTGCCCATTTCCTCTTGTCCTATTTTCTGCACTATTTTACATCTTTCCCTTAGAAGCACTTTCTTAATAAATGACCCTCATTTCTACTTTTGGGATATCTAACCAAAGGCAAGTCCCTTTAATTTTGAGAAGTAAATATAGATATGCTCTAAGCAGTTGGCTGAGGACCCCCAGAATAGATTTATCTGAGTAGATGGGAGAGAAATGACTACAGAATAGAGACAATTATTTTGGTAACAACAGAGGCATTATCTCCAGAGTTTCCTCTTTTGAGACCATATTGAATGAAACCTAGTGTTATTAAGTGTACTTAGTAGTAACTAAATAACTTCTCTGTGATATTTACTGTAACAGGCATTGGGAGTATATAAGACATGATTTATCAGACTATAAGAGAAGGCATATTACTTGACAGTTGGACAGACTAGAATTTTATATTGTACTTAAAAATTAATACATATTGTCTGTATAATTTATAAAGTGTGAAGAAACTTACATTTATCCAGCATAAATGACTTTACATCCATTATCTCATTTAATTCTTATCACAACCCTGTGAAGCAATTATCGTTTCCATCTGAAGATGAGGTGAATCACGTAAAAGAAATACAATACAATAACTTATGCAAAAATACAAAGACTATGGGACTGATTTACTGCAACCATAATCAAGTGTACTTCAAATCCTTGCTCATTGTACTAGGCTATGGAGTTTCACAAAGCAGAACACAAGAATCACTCAAAAACAAACAGGTGGCACCAATCTATTTTCTAAGTGATTTACTAAGTTACCGGATGAGGAAAAATTAAATTTTAGCTCCATTACATTGAATGGTGCAAACTCCTTCCATTCACATGTATTGCACTGAGACACAGATGTGGGCATGCATTTCATTATTTTTCTAGTATTTAGTGGTATTCAGTGCATGGGAATTTCATCCCTTCTACCTCTTCTGTTCTGAAGCAAGGACTCCAGAAGAACTGGCATAGAGATGTTATGGTCTATAAATATAAAACATAGCCTCCATCCTCAGCCTAGAAAAGTGAAATGGTTATTATCATTTCATTAGTTATAGAAGAAGACAGAATTAGTTCCAAATCCCAACTTTGACACCTACTAGTAATGTGATCTTGTATGAGTGAAACTGGGTGGTCCTAAGATTTCATTATAGGTTAAAAAAAAATAGTCTGCGAAGACTCTTAGGAATTGTTACTATGTTTAAGACAATATATATGTCTTAACTAAGAGAATTAAAAGAATACATACTTGCTGAATAAGGACACCATCTGAGAAAAATGTATGCTTAAATAACACACATTGTTAATTTCCTCTTCTCAGGAAGCTCAGAAATGGATATTAAATCATAGCTATTTGTGTTCTGGGTCAAATAAAAGATGAGAAGTTTCCTGGTATGGAAACATGGGCAAGGTCATGAGCAACTTCAGAAAAGGGTAAGGGCACTCGGGCTGGAATTGTGAGCCCCCTTGGAGAGGCGGGTTTTACACAAGGTTTGTCTGAGACTTGGGGTACAATATATGTGTTAGTTGTGAGTAATTTCTAATCTGTCAGATAGTTATCACAGAAGGAATGGAAAACAAACTGCCTACTTTGTTTCGGGGACTGGGAGAGAATTTGTCCACATTTTTAAGCAATTAGGACAGATACTTAGGATCTACAATCACTACACAAAAATAAAAGAGCGTTTTCTTAGACATATTTTCAGAGACTTAAATTTCAGTAGTTATATGACAGAAATGAAGTCTAACACACAAGAAAGGAACAAAACAAAACACAACAAAACAAAACTCTGCTTCTTTGATTGTCCACTGAACAAAGGCCAAATGTGACAAGGAGGCAAAGGACATTCTTTCAACTCCCTTGAAGTAAAAACCTTTTGTGTACTTTCTGGATTTATTTGAACAAAGAAAAAAAAAAGAACTGAAATGAGACAAGGGATGAACAGTTTGTTTACTCCAATGGCTGTGATATACTGGTGCCATTTTTCATTTAATAATCCACATAGAGAAACAATTCCTCTTTGTTCTCTTCTCCTACCCACTGACGAGCCCAAGACCATGCCCTAAGAAGAAGATTAGCAGACCTTGACTTTGATTCATTCACAAGGCTGTAATTGGGCAACTTCAAACCCAGTTAAAACCTTTCTGTGGTACTTGAAGGCCCACTTCTGTACAAAGGCTTCTGTTGACTCCTTTCTAAGAGGGCATTCATCATCACCACCTAATGATTGAATGCATTGGTGTGATCAGAAAATTCAGCATTAGGATCACTTTTCAGTTTTGAAACACATGCCTAGTTTAATTTTCTTTGTGAAACAACACTAAGAGTGAGTCAGACAGGCATTTTGCTCCCTGTATTTCACAAGATTACTATAAGATCAGGCATAGCCTACAACTCAGGAATCCTGTTTTTAACACAGGGTTCTACATCCTTCCCACTATTCCATAAATAGGTGCCTCAATACCCCTGACCAAGAAATAAATAGATCAAGGGTAAAGAAGAAGGACTCTTCCCCCTATAATGCCTCTTTTCATGATAGTGAGTGAAGGAAAGAGAACTGTTAGGCTATCAGCCTCTCTCTGGCAGGATTCTCTAGCAACGAGCTCACCTTCCTCCCCCACATTTCCCATTGTTCATTTTCATAAATGTTCCCTCCTCCGTGTCTCTTCTTTGTAGAGGATAACAAAGGCTATCAATCTCCCAACACAGTTCTGATGCTTTCTTGGCAGTTAGGAATTAGACTTATTTACATGGGTTTCTACAGAGTCCAACACACTTTCCCCAGATTCACTCTCCCTTGATTTTTGTTTAGTAGATGCATTATTATCTTTCTTCACCATAACAGAGATAGATGAAAGTTACATATAATTTTTTAAGTCCAAAAAAGAAAAAAAAGAGAGATTAATCAGTCCCAACACCCAAAAATATTCAGTTTTTTCTAATAATGTTATTCATAGTTCTATTATAGCTGAATATTATTGTGCTGTATATTGTCATGTATATACCATACATATGTAATATATAATACATATTATATACTATATTATACATATAATACATACTATAGATATACTATGTTTGTATATATACATGCACACACGCATATATATATGCACACTGTGATGATTTTTACCCAATATACAAGTAATGTTTGAGGTGGCTTTATAATATTGTAACATAAAAAAATATATGATAATATAATTCATAAGTTAAATTCACCAAAACTTTATTTAACCTCAAAGTCAAATAATAGTTAATTATTACATAGTCTTTTTTATAAATACATTACTAGCTGTGAATCTTTCTTGGTGCATATGTATGTATGTGTCTGAGTGTGTGTGATATGTGTGTGTATCACATATATATATATGTATGTATCATGTATTTATGAAATACTATATAGTGTTATATACTATATACATTTACATATATACTTTTGTATAATGTATATATAAATATGTCTCTAATATATATATTATATATGCTTATTACATAATATATATTATATACATCTCTAAATATAATATATATTATAGGTATACATGTCTTAAAAAATGATTTCTTAGCTTTAAGATTATGACATCTTTAGGATCCTTGATACATAACCCCATAGACATATACAAGGAAATTTAATAACCTCCATCATGTTTCATGTGGAATCTACCATATAGTTCTTTACCTGTGCTAAATACCTCAGTTGAAATTTCTGTGAGGAAGCATGCTTGGGATAATCTTGAATGTTCTAGAACTTGCCCTACTGAGTGCATACATCCCAAATGAACTGGTTTTGGTAATGATTAACAGGTTTATGTATTTTGTGGTGGTGGAGGGGAATATATATTTCTATATTATCTATTTTGTTTTGGGGACCCCCCCAACCTTCAAAACATCAATAATTTTTTATATGTGCTTTGTCATAATGACTTTGACACAGTCATGCAAACACACAGAGAATGTATCATACTCCCTCACTCTCAATCCATACACACCTAAACAGAAATCTCAATTTTATCAGAACCCTGCTTATATAAATACCCCATCAGATCCACACGTCTACTTCAGTTTTGACATATCCTTCAGAGAGCACAAAGCGTTGCTCAGATCTTGAGGTCTTTAAAAAATGCTCAGCACAGCAGGGTTCCAGGTAGCAGTCAGCCATAGATGAAACTCTCTCTGGCAGGAATGTAAACTTGGTATATTATTTATTTTAAGTAGTTCGTTGGGGAGGTTATTTGGTTCAGTATCGTCACTCACTGTTTACTGGGGCTGGGACAGCTGAAAAATTAGCATCACTCAATTTTTAGAGTATTACAAAAGAATTCATCATATATACGTATATATAATTTCAGTTCAGTTTCTAAAATATATGATGTTAAATGTTTAATATAGGAACAATAAATGACCATCTAGGCAGGGTATTGAAAGTTAGATCTTCTAAAATAAAAGCTTCTGAAATACCATTAAACTGAATGTGAGTATCTATCTACCATCCGTCTATAGCGTAAGATACACATCTATCCACGGAGCCAATCACTGATATTCGCTTATACACAATATTTTTTGTACTCATAAAAGTACTTAAGATAGGCATCAAATTAAAACATTTGTTTTTTCTCTCTTTCTAAATAATTAACTCAGTTCTTTGAGAAATGGAAGTGTTTTATTTGACTTATCCCCAGAATTGAATGGAAGTCCACTCACATAGTAAATAATCAGTAAACAGTTTTTTTAAATCAACTAATGAAGGCAGGGAGGAATTAAGGAAGGCATTAATCCTAAATGCACAGGAGAGACTCCCCCAAACAATTTCTCAACTCCAAACGCCGAATTTGAGAAACCTTGTTTTAGATGCAAGCATAAAGAGCTTGTAGGAAAAAGTTGAACAATTAACACTGGCTCTTTGATTAAGAGAGATTAATAAAATATTTTCCATCTTTGGAAGAAGTTATAAAGCTTTCCAGAAGAAAAGAACAAGAGTAATTTTGTCCAGATTTAAACATGTTGGAGCTATGAATTGGTGAGTCCCAAGAATGCCTGAGCCACTGGATTGGATTGGGTTGGTATACGCTTTGTAAAATGTGGCTGTCCACACCACTGCTTTCCACATATCATTCTCTGTAAATCAGCCAGTACGGAGAAGTTTCTGTGCTCCATTTTATTGCCCCAGTCAAGAAGATATTATAGAAGTAAAACCTCACAGGGAGTCATGTTGGCACTTACCAGACTCTTGAGAGGCAATGACCTTTTAAGTTTCCGATAAAATGGCCTTCATTTTAGCCAGTTTGTACTGCTTTAGTCTTTAAAAGAGAATGAGACTATGAACAGTCCATTTTCAATGAAATTAACAAAGAGAACACTTCTCCAAGAGTTGGTTAGAGCTAGGTCTCTCAAGCTACATTAATTCAACCTAAGGCATTCTGTGCTTGTCTTCTTTTATCTAGTTATTAGAGAATCCAGTTCCTCAATGTTGTGGGGAAATACATGAGTCTTCTACCTTCCTTTAGTCTTCCATCTCCAGGAAAATGATCTTGATGACGTTAAACTTTCCTCAAAGTGACTTTAACTTGTCTTCAACCATCTTGGTTATGCCCTTAGAAACCATTCCACTTTCTGCCCATCTTTTAACTGTTAAAGATAGAAACTGGTTGTACACCTTTTATTTTAAAAAAGAAAAAGCAGGTGCCTGGGTGGCTCAGTGGGTTAAGCCTCTGCCTTTGGCTCAAGTCCTGGTCTCAGGGTCCTGGGATCAAGCCCCACATTGGGCCCTCTGCTCAGCGGGAAGCCTGCTTCCCCCACCACTCCCTCTGCCTGCCTCTTTGCCTACTTGTGTTCCTTCTCTTTGTCAAATATATAAATAAAATCTTTTTAAAAATAAATAATAAAAAAAAGAAAAAAGAAAAACCAATTCTAGACCCCAGTGTTCTGATGGACAACCCACGACAAGTTGATACGTAATGTGATCCTCTTTGCAGATGTTATAGAAGGTAGTTTGATTTAGCAACAAGGATACATTCTCTGGAGAGAAGAGGATAAGGATTTGAATCCTAATTCCACCACTTAATGGCTATGGTGAGGCACATGAAACCCATGAGTGCCTATGTACCCACCTGTAAGACAGGATGATTATTCTACCTACTAAGCTTTCCAGAAGAAATGAAGGGCAAACTGCTTTACTCAAAGTCCACTGATTTTAATGTAAAACCCATCTAAGAATACCCTCACAAAAGCATCCAGAATAATTTTGACCAAATATCTGGGCACTATGGCCCAGCTAGGTTGGCACAAAATTACCCTTTACAGCCACCTTCACATTCTGACCATTCCTACTCTTAGGTATGCATCTAAGTAAAATGAAAGCCAGTGTTTACAAAGAAATCTCTATGTAAATGTTTACAGTTATTTTATCCATAATTGTCCCCAATTTGAAACAAGTCAAATATCCTTCAAATGATAATGTATCCTTCAAAAGAATACTACTCAGCAATTAAAATGAAAGAAAAATAGTATTAGAAGCAGCAAAATGAATCGCTCAAATGAATCTCAAATTTATTGTGCTAAATGAAAAATGCCAGAGAAAAGACTACCTAGTATAAACTCCATTTCTATGACATTCTGAAAAAAGAAAAATAGAAAGAAAAAAAAAAAACAGATCAGTAATTAACAGCGGCTGGGATAGAAGGTCAAGCAGAGTGTGTCAATTATCATATGGTTTCACTTATTTGCGGAGCATAACAAATAACATGGAGGACATAGGGAGATGGAGAGGAGAAGGGAGTTGAGGGAAATTGGAAGGGGAGGGGAAGCATGAGAGACTATGGGCTTTGAAAAACAACCTGTGGGGTTTTGAAGGGGCGGAGGGGTGGGGTGGGAGGTTAGGGGAGCCTGGTGGTGGGTATTAAGGAGGGCATGTATTGCATGGAGCACTGGGTGTGGTGCAAAAACAATGAATACTGTTACGCTGAAAAGAAATTTTAAAAAAAATTACAAATTTATATGCCAGTAATTATATATCTTCACCATTTATGTGCATATATATATTAAAATGTGTAGCTATATGTGTGTGTATATATATATTTATGATAAAAATTGATAGATGAAGGCGTTATTTACAAAAAAAAAAAGAAGGTGTTATCTCAAAGGGAAGGAAATGGACCTGTTGTGGGGGGAATGCTGAAATGCATATCTTCATGTTTCACAACTGCAAGCATTTGACAAAACCCAAATAGTAAATTTTATTGTATTATAATTATATTGCAATAATAGTTTTCAAGGTAATTCTGCAAAATGAAATCATTACACCTTTAACACATGTTAAATGTGTTATATGTTAATATAATGTGTCAAAAATATGTTATATAATCTTACCTAAATATAGTTTCTGCAACATAACTAGATAACACTCAGTAATACCAGGGCCACAGGATGAAAATTGTCAGTCCCCTTGCTTTCAAATCCATTTTACTCAGAAAAGTCAGCGCTGCCATGTACAAATACTCAAACTAAAAAGGAATTATATGTGTAGTTCTACTATTTTTAATCACTCATGTTCTTATAGCTTCTATTTGAAAGCTATCCCCCGTGTAAACCTTTTTCCTATTAATTTCTTCCAAAGAAAACATTAATTGCCTTGGCCAGTCTTTTAAGAACTTTCAACTTAAACTTATATGCTTTTATATGCAATAGGTATTAAATGCTTGCTGTTTATGAGTGCTACATTGTCTCATTAAGTCATTTACTGCTAACAACAAACGTCAGGGCAACTAGATACTTTATCCGGAAAACAGGGAGAGTAATGCTTGAAATATTTATCTTGCTCATCTTTTAGCTAATAATCTTTTAGCTAATAATCTTTTAGCTAATAATCTTTTAGCTAATAATCTAATGACCCGGGAGGTTTACCTAAATCTGACTAAAGATTCCAAAATATTTTTCTTCAAAGTTTCCCCAAAAATGTTCTAAACTTGAGCCACAGACACTTGGATTCCTAAATTCCTCAGCTGGTTTCACAGGTTAGAACAACTTCCCAGAAAACTTTCTCAAGATAAGATTGCATCCAAATTTACAAGTAAGATAGAGGTAAATGAACAGTGGAGGCCAGCCTTCTCAGAACATGTTTTCTGACATCTTCTGTCAGAATCTTCATAATGCCTACAAAAAGAGATACAGGAAAAGTGGCATGAAAGTCAGCCACATAGCATTGCTTATGTTATTTCCAAGACCATTTGTATGAATCTAGAGTCTCATCAGTTAAATGCCTCAACTTTTCCAAATGGAGAATGCGACTGTTAATAATTTATTTACACAATCACACACAAAGGGCCAAAGAAGTAAAACTGTTTATTGCTTTGAAAACAAGCAAATTCTCTTCATTGTACTTTTGTTTGGGCAACAATGTGACATATCTTTTTCCCAAGCTATGCTAGTACCTCAGAACAGAGTTGGAAATTCTGTATTCAAAGTTAGTATAGTAAATTACTAACAAGATAGAGTCTTCCAAACAAGAGGATTCTTATTTATGGCAGATAACTGTGGTCCACCCCCTGGATTAGATATCCACTTCCAATAATGACACTAGGCAAATAAACAGAACTCTACGTGCTTCCCTTCACAGTAAGGCAATAAGTATTGACCTTGGTTGGTCATGTCATCAGAAGCAAATTGCCAAAAGAGACTGGAAATCATAGTGAACCTGCTAGCCTTCCTGTCATGCCAGGTATCTCTGTCAAGATATTCTATAGAATGTCATTAGTGCAACAACAGGGAGACAGAAATCAACAGACAAGCAAAAGGGGTCACTCATGAAAGCCAAGAAGACAAGTGAAAATTACAGTTTTGACATTAGTAAGTGGGAATAAATAGAGAGGCTCTCAGAGTGGTGTTTGTAAGCAGGGAACAGGTAGTTGCATATAATAAATGCCCTGGAATTGTCATTCTTGGGAAGTATGCCCTTTCTCTATTTCATTGCCTCCTTTGGATATTTTGTAAGATTTGTTCATTCTCTTGTCTTAGCACTCTATATTGATAATGAAGCCTCACACTTAACAAAGAATCACTCCTGGAAACTGGAATTCCCTTCCCCTGGAAGGAAGAAGCAAAACTTCCTTTGAATATATATTTGATTCCGTACATCTCTGCAGTATAAATTCCCAGGCCATTTATTCAAACACACGTTTTTCGGTTCTTGTGTCAGCTCCTATGATGGTACTATTGGCCCTTGGGTTGTCTAATGTTCAGTGGAGAAAACGGGAAAAAAGAACCAAGATTTACTTAAATCATACATCAGGCATAAAAATCATATATCAGACACTGTACTTGATGCTTTTTGTTATATCATTTATTATTTTATTAATCATAACTAACAGACAATTCCAAACCCTACAGTTTGGAATTATTATAAAAATAGAGAATAGAACATAAAGGTTAAGATATTTATGTTATTACTTACTAACTCCTATGTGTCCTACTTCTTGTTAATGAATAAACCAACATGATCATTGAGGGTACAGACTTTCCAAAATTTCCTTGTCTACCATACTCTGTGTTGACTTAATTTTGGAGTGGCTGCCTTCATGGTTGCAAGAAGAATACTCCAATATTAAGCGTCACATCCAGACATGACAAATCCATGGGGAAGAAAAACAGCATTGTCCAGGATAAAATCCTTTCTCAGGAACTTTTGGCATCTTTTTGAATTGGGGAGAATTATATCACAGGCATATTACTAAACCAGTCATGGTTTAGTTTTGTAATGGAATATGAACATGATATTTGACTTCAACTAATAAACGTTAATCTCAGAGAAAGCCTGGACTGCTTGGGGAAGGGAAGACACCAGAACAAAACTGAGATTTTATAATGAATGAGAAGGCACAGACAATCAGTATATTCTAGAATCAGTGATTCTTTTGACACTGACAACACAGAGCAACTAATGACTTGTATGGGATATGGAAACCTAAGAAGCACAGATAGAAGTATTTAATTTAGTCTCTTTAGCCATTATGATATTGTCCCCAGTGTTTTTATTCTATTTGACATGATGGTTTTAAGCAAGGGTTTGAAGGGTGAGACATGCATTACTAAGTTGCCACTGTGGCCCATTAAACATTTGAAAAATCTGTGTATGAAAATGTCATTCCTTGGGGCACCTGGGTAGCTCAGCCAGTTCCCAGGGTTCTGGGATGGAGCCCCACATCAGGCTCGCTGCTGAGGGGAGAGCCTATTTCTCCCGTTTCCTCTACTGTTCCCCCTGCTTGTGTGCACTCTATCAAATAAATAAATAGAATCGTTAAAAAAAAAAAAAAGGAAAGAAAAGTCATTCCTCTCAGGCCATGTACATTGACTTCAATGCTTTGTGGTTTGTTGGGAAAAACATAACAAATCCAAAGCCTGGCCACTAAAATGAAAACCTTACTGGATTCAACAAAAATAGATACATAACTGCAAAAATACAATAAGTGGTTAACCACAGACCACACAGTGCCTTCTACTTAGCTCTGTTAACATCTGGAACTCTTCTCTCCATCATTGCTACTCTATTGGCTCTGGTCTAGTGGTCGATCATGCGAATGTGGAGAATCCTTGTGAGGCTAGCACATTTTTCATGAGTCCACACAGAAATCAAGCTTCCCAAACCCATTACATGCCTATCCCTCTTTGTGGGAGAATGAAGTGTTGAGTTTTGTTATATGCATCTTGAACAATCAAAGTGTGCCAATGAAGACAAACTCTTGGTCTAAACATGGTGCTCAATCAATCTCTTAGCCAGCAGAGAAGGAGGTGGCAAAGTCAACTCTTGCTGGACTTCTGACACTGTCAAAAGGCAAACATAATTTAGATGAGGTTAAGCTTTTGTGAATTGTGAATTTTAGGATCACATGAAATTTTTGTAGATGAATGACCTAATAGGAGAGATTTGCCCAATATGAATTATAGTTATAAAACAGTAATGAATTTAGCATGGCCAATGGACTTTTGCCATCTGGGTATAGTGTTAAGAAATAACTGTTGACTTCAGAACTTCAACACAGCAAGTAGAAAATGCCAAAAAAAAAATGGGTTTAAATCCCGACTATTTCATTGATTAATGGTTCTATGACTTGCAGACAATATTACCTAACTTGCAGGATTGTTTGAAGACAATAGATAATGCAAGTGTAACTTTAATATAATGTTAATAGTACAGTAAAATTAAAACTTCAAAGAATTTGTGGATACAAAGAGCAGGTATAATTTAGTGTACTAATCTTGTCCTGATTGTCCTCCCAGCTATATGTCTTGTGTTCTCCTGCTCTCCTGTGTATTATAGGTACACTTACTCCTAAAGGCTACATTTCTCTACTCCTCTGCCAGCTTGTCTCTGCCTGATTTCAGTCTTTGTAGAGCTTTATAAGGAGAAGTGGAAACAAGAGCAAATGAAAACCAAATGCAATATGGTTTCCTTCCTTGGATCCTGGAACAGTAAAAGGGCATTAGTGGAGAACTGGTGAGATCGATATAAAGTTTGGAGATTAGTCAACAGTAATGTACCACAGTTACATTTGTTAACTTTTATTAGCGGAAAATTGGTGAAGGTTATATGGGAACCTTCTGTACTATCTTTCAAATCTTTCTATAAATTTGCAATTATTCAAAAATAAAACATTTACCTAAAAATTTAGTAAATGAAAGGAAGGATCCTTATCTTACAACCCTCCCCCCAAACCCTTATCAAGAAGCTTCTCCATCAGTGGCATATTTCTTCCATGGCTCCAGCACCCAATGAATGACACACCTGTCTCCATTTTCCTCTGGAATATGTTAATATGTTAATTTTTCTCTCCCTTTCTTTCTTTCTTCCTTTCTTTCTTTCTTCCTTTCTCTCTCTATTTCTCTCTTTCTTTATTTCCTTTTCCTTTCAACTTGGGATGAACTTCAGAACCACAGTCTCGGTGACTTGGACTCTTTATTATTTCTGGGTTGATGGGATTTGTAAAGATAGACTCATGGTAACCATAAACCTTAAGATGATCATAAACTAAACAGTAAATAATCTCTTTAGACTCCTGGAAAGCTCAATTTGAAGTAACCTGTACAGCCTCTTCCTATGAGCTTAATATATTTAATTTAAAATATAATAAGATGGTTTCCTAATGAGCATTGATTAAGAACCAGAAGAGTTAGTTATAGGATTTTATTATTCAAGGATATCTGATAAGAAAGCTTATATTCTTCTATGTAAGGGCAATATATCTGACATGAAGACACAATATGTCTGTAGTCTTTTATGGAGACGGAGTAAATAAGGCCAAACAAGGCAGAGGGCAATTAAGAAGTGGTGCTCACTTCTTCATATGTGATTCTCTTCTCCTCCATGTTTTTATAAACCTTAGTGCCTGATCAACTTCTGTCTTACTGAAATATTTCATACATTCTAATTCATCCACTCATTTTATACCCAAATTTTGCATTCTGTCTTTTTGCATATATTTGTGCTGATAATTGTACATAGCTCAATCTATTTCCAACATCTTACTGGGCATCATACTTATTTGATGTTAAGTTAATAATATTTTATTACATTATTCTATTGTTATTGCCATCACCTGTTTATATTGTGTTTCTCAAAAAAAAAAAAAAAAAAACCCGCCATAAATCTGTTCAGAGAACTAAGGTAGATAGTCGAAATTGCTAGGTTCTCAGAGCTCCGAGATCACCATTCACCAGACAAGTTCTAATTATTCTTGTCATGGATTTTTCCTATTCCTCTGGAGCCTACAAACAATTTCCAATGGCTGTCACACTAGCAATGGGGGGGGGGGGAGCACAGTGATTCACCATCAACACAGCTCCCTGCTGTCATGTTCTTACCCTAGCTAATGAGCACCCAGTTGTGGAAAGAGCATGGGCTCAGAAATCAGAGTGTCCTAGTTTTTAAGGCATTAGGAATGGGATCTAAAACAAGTCTCTTTAACCCCCAGTTTCTTCACCTGTAAAATGGGAAGAGATTTTATAGCTCTTAGTAAATTAAATAGGGGTAATTTAAAACAAACACTATACAGTGCTTGAGATATGGTCAATATTCAGTGCTCATTAATTTCTTGTTATATGTAGAATAATCCAGTGTATTCCTAACCCCTTGTTCCAGGATCCAATACGAGTATAGCAAATAAACATTAAAAAAAAAATCTCACATAGTATTATATAGCTGGTTCCTCTAAAAATCCCATAATTTCTCATCATGTCAACTTGTAACTATGTCTCTTAGTCTTCAAGGACCCTGATTCCTGTGGAAATGTTTTGGCTCTAACTTGAATTCAACTGCTACCTGCCAAATGCTTTGGTTTCTTTACTGGTAGGAAAGGAAGTAGGCATGAATCAATATTATAATGAAAAGAGATATAGAGTCTGACAGACCTGGGTTTGACCCTTGCCCCTGCCAATTCTTATCGGAGTAGCTCTAGGATAAGTTTGTTCATTTATAAAATTATAATAATAATTAATACCTGACAGGGTATTTATGAGTATGAAGGGAACATGGGAAAAAATGAATGAAATCTTTGACACAGCAAGATGTGGCCAAATGAGTAACAGTAGACTCAATTGATGATATTTATTTTTGTTATTATTGAAGCTATTTTCCTGTTCTTCATTTTTCAGGGGGCACTTGCAATTACATGGTTAGACAGTGAGATGTATCCTAGATACTCTGTATCTGATACTTCTCTCCTACACCAGAGTCATGATCTACCACCCCTTCCTCCTGCAACTGGCATGTCTTCTCGCCATACCATCCCCTTTTTAGCCAACTACACTGTCATTCTCCTTAGTTAGTAGACCATTAGTTCTATGACTTTGCTAACTATTTTTTATTTTTATGTTTTTATATTTTGACTCTACTTCCCTAGATCATGATTCTCATTAGTTTCCTATACTATAGTCTACTTCCTTTGCATTTAACTCCAAGCTTGGCTTGCAGTTGCTATCATGCAACTGTGGTAAGAACCCATTTCAGGAACCAATATGGACAACTTTGATATCCTAATTGGTCTAGTAACCTACTCTCTTATTCCTGCATGAAGAAATGAGTTATGGTTTCAGCCTGACTGCTCATAATACCATTTCTTTCAGGAATTGTCTTTCTTTCCTTATATTCCCAATTAAGCTGTATATTCATTCCTATATAGGTCACAGGTCAGTTATCAAGAGAAATTATATCATATAACTGGTTTGATGAGACCAGAGGTTTGGAAAGTAAATTATATGGAGCTTCAGAGGTTAAGGTACAGGCTACATCATAATTCATTCACTAATTCACTTATACTTTTTAACAAATATGTTTGAACATTTCCAATAAGATAATCCAAATAAACTCAGAGAAGAAAGAACAAGACTTGGAATGTAGGAAAGCTGGATTCATATCTTGCTTTCACCCCAGGGAACAGACTTGCGCACCAGCCCCTTGCATTAAACAAGAGGAATTAGAGACAATGTATTGAACATGTTTCCTAACAACCAATATACTTAATAAATACTGTTTCTCTTTATTTTTGTTGTTATTTTCTTGCCAAGGGGAAATAGATGGGCCATATTTAGAATAAATGAAAAGCTCTTCATTTTACCATTATTAAAATAAGATTAAAACACTATTCATTTTGTACTCTATAATTATTATAATTAATACTTATCCCCACTAAGTATTAACAAGGGACCATGGCTTCAGTGAACTTGACTACAGATGTGTCAAGAGAGGTCTTTGCCCTCCCATTCAGCAGGTATATTTTTGTATGAAATGGGATGATGATGAGTTTGGTAAATATTATTTCTGAGTGAAACTGTAGGCACTTAGAAAGGAAACTGGAGTTGAAATTTGGCAGATGAGTCACTTTTGAGACCTCTGTGTTGACAGAGGAAGGATCAGGGTGATATAATAAGGAGGAAACCCAAGCACTTATTCCTCTCATCACCACAAAGAATTAGAATCATAGTAATAGTATATAGATCCATGAAATAGCTGTCTTAGCTTTCAAAATACTACATTTTTGATAAAAACAACAACAAAACAAAACAAAAACCATGGACAAGCAGAACTATTAACTCCTGAGGTCTCATCAGTTTGCTTATAGACTAAAATTTTTTAAATGCCCAATCTAGGATGACACAGTCAATGTAATAACCTGACAATCTGAAGAAATGTTAGATATCTAGATGCATTGTACCTAGTTTTGGAAATTACACTGTAATAGTACGTACTGATTTTCAATGTATGGAGGAGATTTTATCTGTAGATGCTCCTATAGACTGTTTGTGTTCCCCCAAATTTCAGGTGTTAAATCCTTATTCCATGTGTGACAGTATTTGGAGATGGGGCCTTTAGCAGAAGGAAGACATATAATTTAAATACAAAGAAATGTGAAAAAAATGATGTACTCTGGCATATACCATTTGTCTATAGTAACTATTCTATGATTATAACTCTCTAATTTTTTTCTTTTCTGTAATAGGTAACTTAAAACACATCTCATGATATCCTCACCAAAGACATTATTATTATACCAAACCCTAATCTATAAATTCTATTTCTTTACTAAATGCTCATCTCACCCACCCAAATCCTAAACTATCTTCCCTATCTTCCTAATTACCATAAAAAATCCAAAATTATAATTCTATTTTTAACAGCCTAAATAATCTTGTACGTTCCTATATTACAAAATACACTGGATAATAGTGATACTGAGGACCTAACTAGGAGAGACTATTGTATTATCAATCCCACTGTTTATAGGTCTCCGACTTAAGAGATGTCAGTCAGATTTCAGGCACAAAGACAGAAACAACTCTATGTGCCTCAGTTATGTATAGATAATTCAATTATCTATTAGAAGATAGACAGATAGCTATGTGGTCACATTAGTAATGAAAAGATTAGAAAACCCTACAAAGAATAGTGAGGGATCCCAGAGATTACCTACAGAGGGAAGACTTTCAGAGCTGCATGTTCATAGCAGGAGTAGGTATTTCAGAGCCCACAGTACAGTCAGCGTAAAGGCACCAGAGCCAAGGCAGGGGTTTTTTAGTGTGAAGAGCAACCACAGAAGGTGGGGCCTTCTGGTGGGAGTTGGATCCAGATAAGCCGGGTAATCCCTGTCAGAGGCAACACAGGAAACCAAAGAAGAGGTAAGAAATACCATCACTTCTGGTGAGAATTTTCGCGTCGGTGTTCATCAAGGATATTGGTCTGTAATTCTCTTTTTTGATGGGATCCTTGTCTGGTTTTGGGATCAAGGTGATGCTGGCCTCATAAAATGAGTTTGGAAGTTTTCCTTCCATTTCTATTTTTTGGAACAGTTTCAGGAGAATAGGAATTAATTCTTCTTTAAATGCTTGGTAGAATTCCCCTGGGAAGCCATCTGGCCCTGGGGTTTTGTTTGTCTGAAGATTTTTGATGACTGTTTCAATCTCCTTACTGATTATGGGTCTGTTCAGGTTTTCTATTTCCTCCTGGCTCAGTTGTGGTAGTTTATATGTCTCTAGGAATGCATCCATTTCTTCCAGATTGTCAAATTTGTTGGCGTAGAGTTGCTCATAGTATGTTCTCATAATTGTTTGTATTTCTTTGGTGTTGGTTGTGATTTCTCCTCTTTCATTCATGATTTTGTTTATTTGGGTCCTTTCTCTTTTCTTTTTGATAAGTCTGGCTAGGGGTTTATCAATACTATTAATTCTTTCAAAGAACCAGCTCCTAGTTTCATTGATTTGTTCTATTGTTTTTTTGGTTTCTATTTCGTTGATTTCTGCTCTGATCTTTATGATTTCTCTTCTCATGCTGGGTTTAGGCTTTCTTTCTTGTTCTTTCTCCAGCTCCTTTAGAGGTAGGGTTAAGTTGTGTATTTGAGACCTTTCTTGTTTCTTGAGAAAGGCTTGTACCGCTATATATTTTCCTCTCAGGACTGCCTTTGCTGTGTCCCACAGATTTTGAACCGTTGTGTTTTCATTATCATTTGTTTCCACGAATTTTTTCAATTCTTCTTTAGTTTCCTGGTTGACCCATTCATTCTTTAGAAGAATGCT
>PISX010022760.1:0-31086 GCA_004024625.1 Mellivora capensis
AGCACTGGGTGTAGTGTAAAACTATGAATTCTGTTACGTTGAAAAGAAATTAAAAAATAAAATAAAAGAAAGAAAGAAAGAGAAAAGCAAAACTGAAATGAATGAATGGCTTTTAGTTTTGCTGAATCCCAGTGCCTATTATGATCAGTCTGGTTTCTAGCCCTTGCCTCCTTCATCTCTCTCACCTACCCATGCCTAACAGGTGTCAAATGGAAGAAACATAAAAGCTCAACTTTGCCTACATTTTTTAGGATTAACCTTAGTTTAAGCAAAAAGTAGGGTAAGAATGTCTAGCACTACATGTTGGAGCTCATCATTGGGTTTATTCATCTAACAACCAGATGTTGGAACAAGAAAAAAGATTGAAAAATGATTCCTATAGTTAAGGAGCTCACCCTTTGGAGAGAGGAGGGGTACTAATAACAGGTAATCACAATTCAGTGTGAATCATGTTATAATAGCTGTTCATTAAAAAAAAGGTGATGTGATCGAGAAAAAAAGTTGGGGACTTACCATATGCATCACACAGAAACTGATGATGACTTGATAAATGTTTTTAAGAGTTCTCCAGCAGAAGAAAGAATTTTAATTTTGGAAAGATCTTGTGTAAAATGTATAGGCAAAAATAATCACATTTGTTTTTAAAAAGATAGAACTAGAGAGGTGATTTGGAAGATAAATTAAACTATGATTTGATTAAAGGTAGAGAGACAGATAAGGGAATATTTCAAAAGTCTGGACAAATAGTGTTGATGGATAGATTCAGTCAGTGCATTGGCGGAGAGAACAAAGAGAAGTAAAATTTGTTCAGAAGGTAGAAAAGAAGTATTTGAATTGAATGTCAGGAATATGGCACAAGTAGGAGTCATACTGATTTGGCTGGATAGATTTTAATGTTCTTATTACGGAGAGAAAAATAAAAGGAAAATAAACATGCTTTATAGAGAATAATTTGACTTTGAATATGCTAGGTTAAGGTGTCTATAAATACAGAGACTAACAGGTTAAGATTCAGCAGGAAGCTAGAAATATGAGTCTTAAGAGAGATGAGGGCTGAAGATGGAGTGTTGACTCATCAGTGTAGTCATTCACATCAGTATGTCAGACATCATTATTAACAAACAAACAAACAAACAAACCCTAACTTTATTATTTTTTTTTCCTGTTTCTTAAAACTCTCACAGTATGGGATGCCTGGGTGGCTCAGGTTGGGTTAAGTGGGTTGAGCCCCTGCCTTCCGCTACAATCATGATCTCAGGGTCCTGGGATTGAGCCCCCCATCAGGCTCTCTGCTCAGCAGGGAGCCTACTTCCTCCTCTCTCTCTGCCTGCCTCTCCGCCTACTTGTGGTCTCTCTCTCTGTCAAATGAATGAATAAAATCTTTAAAAAAAAAACAAAACAAAAAACAAAAAACCTCTCACAGTAAACCACTTCCCTGCCCATTAGATGAAATCACCAACAAATCCCTCTCCTGGTGATTCTTTAATAGTAAAAAAATCCTTCTGGCCATTTTTTAGTTTCAAGTTAGTCTCCGTGCACTACATACAATGACTAGTCTTGAACTCTGGCTTTTATTCAACTGCGGAGCTCCTACTCTCCCCCAGTTAGGGCAGAAATCACAGAGGCTCTCAATGTAGCCGCTAGTCTATACTGACACTAGTTCTAGTCTTGAAATATCTCAGGCATTCAATATGTACATCTGTTCCTGCAGACTTGATTAGACAAATTTTAGGCACTGGAAACTTATGGTAAGGAAAAGCTGACCCTAACCCTCTTCCATTAAGTAGAGGGAATCCAACAGCATTCCATTGGGTCTCACCAAAGAAACTCTCTATTTTACTCTCCCTCTTCAACCTCAACACTTTTATACCCTTCAGGAAGCTGACAAGTGAATAGATTAAATTAAATTTTTGACCACAAAATTGCCTATTTTAAATAAGTGGTCCAGAGCTATATTTTCAAATATGGGGTACTTGAGAACAATTTGTTACTTCTTGTCTTTTTGAGATCTCAAATTAATTAAGACAGGAAGAATATCGAGTAAAAGTTACTCCATAAAATAAAAACAAACAAATTTGCCTAGTGAGATTCTACAGGGATAGAAGAAAACTGCCAAAATAAAAACTCTGGGGAGAACATTAGAAATATAGGAAATGGGCCAATGAAGGATACTACAGAAGGGTAATGAGGATGAAAGGAGAACCAGGAAAAAAATTGTATAGAGATGCTAAGAAAGGAGCTAATTTCAATAAGATGGGAGTATTCTACAATAACATATGCTTCACGATAAACATTGAAGCCACCAGATATGAGAATTATCAAGGGATTGGAGATAACGGTAAGTACAAATTACAGTCTAAGTTGGGTTTCAATGAATTGAGATATTTGGAGGGAGGGCAAGAAGAGGGATGATGGTAGTTCAAGAGGAAATCATGGCCAAAAGAAAAAGTATTATATGTATATTTGGTTTGGCATGAGGAAGTACAGAGTATGTTTGACAGTTTTGTCACCTTCGCAAAGTCAGATCAGTTGTATTTGTTCCTGGTTCCAGAGAAGTTTGCACCCGGTGCTTCAAATAACTATGCTTGATCTATAGTTCCCTTCCTAAGTTTACATTCTGGTGACTTTCTTCACACCTATGACCGTGGATAGGTCTGAGGTGAACTTTATAGTAAATGGGAATCATAATCCAGTGATTAGCACTTTGTTCCTGACATGATTACGTATCACCTAGGTCATTGTTTTCCTTTGTTTTCCATTGTTTTCATTGTTAAGAGACTCTCCTACTTTATCATGGGACTCCACTATTTAGTGACTCTCTGCCTGGACAGTACTACAGATTGTGATGTATCTTGCCACGGGGGTTTGGCTGGTAGGATAGTTTGATTTTCCTATTCTACCTTACTTCTATCTCATCTCTTCTTGTCATTCTTACCCTGACAGAGCAGAGGCCAGATCTAAAGACAGTGGGCCATGTCACACTCAGCTGATTTTCCCAGGTTATAACAAAATGAATATTCAAGAACTCATTTCTAGATATCTGTTACATTGAGGAATGAAACCAGAAATTATATACGGCTTTCATCTTCTTAGCTGTTTATATTCTAGGGAACCGAAGGAAAAAAAAAGTTATATCTTAAAACCCTCATTTAACTAAGCTCTAATAGAGACATTATCTAATTAAAGTAAGTTTTCTTATATTTTTCAATCATAAATACCTTTGGGAAAAATCAAGACATTTTATTATCATTAACTACTGCACAACATGAACAAAGAAGACATAAATAAAAATTCAACACTATTACTTTGTGCCTTAGATATTTTAAAAAAAGACTAATTGGTAAGAAAATAGACCTCTGAAATGGGAAAAAAAAAAAGAAAATAGACCTCTGGATGGAGTAAAGTACCAACTTTCTCTCCTTTGTCAGATATTAATGGAAAGGAAATAGATGATAATTCTGTTGTTTACTAAATACCAACTACTTAATGAAATTCAGCATCATTTATAATTCTGTCATCTGTGAGTGCTGGACAGGCCTATTGCCCCTTATAGATCTCCTTCAGCTTTACGATTTTCTCAGAGGCATGTCATATTGAAAATAAAAGACTTTTCTTATTAATTGTGACATAATTAGATGCAATAGCAGGATGTGAAGCAGACAGAGGTATGGATTTCTAGATAGCTGTTTTAATATGCTGGCATTTTCTTTTGTTTTTCTATCTCCTCATATACCAGGATCCTAGAAATTGGTTTGTCTATGAATGTACAATTTGAAACATATAGACTCATCTATGTACATTGTATAATATACTCTGAATTTTCTTTTCTAGGCAATAGATTTGTACAGATACTCTTATTCTAAAATACTGCTGGTCCTCACTCTTGATGTTCTTATTCTTGTTTGTTCTTTAGTTTGTACAATGAAATATTCAGCTATTCTTCCTTTTTATTGCTTACTTACTTAGCATTATATAAAAAGGGTGACATATGAAATTCTATGCTAACATTTATGAACAGCTTGGCTGAATATTACAGTAGTCCTGTGAAGCTAAATAATACGCATCAAGCAGGATAGAATAACTCAATAAAGATTTTTCTAAATAAGCACAGAGTTTTAGATTGCTTTCTCTGCATTTTCCTTTATTATCTATTACTTTACAAAGTTGGCTTGGTAAGTATGTCAGAGAAAACATCATCATATGAAATTATTAGTATTTACATTTTAAAATTTCACCAACATTTACTCAACTCTTACTATGTTCTAAGCATTATTCCAGACACTAAGTCAGAGCTTCTGATTCAGGAGAAAAACAAGCAAAGATAAGTACAATATGGGGAACATAATGTATGCAGCACACTCAGTATTTTGCTCAACATCCATTCCCTTCTTTCTTGCCAATAGAATCCTGAGTTAGTTATTTGGAACAACTAAATACTCATTTTCTCTTTCAACTAGCTATGGTCATGTGACATAAATCTAAAAAAAAAGAGAAAATGAGAAGAAATGGGAAGAGGAAAAACATTAGCTATATATGATGATGATGCTAACTACATTTATTGGGGTGATGACTTAAAAATATATCTAAATGTAAATTCCTTATGCTGTACCCCTGAAATGAATATAATGTTAAATGTCAGTTATAGTTCAACTGAGAAAAAATAAAAAGAAGAAGAGGAAGAGGAGGAGAAGGTAGAGGTGGGGAAGAAGAGGAAAAGGAAATGAAAAAAAGAAAGTAAAAGTCTGCTCAACCAGAAAAAAAATGGGAATAGTCATATCACAATGGTGGGCCTACATTTAGAGTCTTATTTGACATTTTATCATTTATATTAAGAAATTAAAGTAATTAAAGCAATAGAAACATTTGTTGCATAGATTCTACCATCCCATCAAACTTTTGGAAAACCAGGAAAACCAGAACAAAATATCATAGTCTCAAACAAGCAAGTGATAGCTATATTCATGGTCAAAAATTATGCCGGCCCTCTCCAAACCATTTGGTTTGTCATGAAAGCATGACAGAGCTATATAGAAATTCAGAAGATAGATAGCACAAGAATAGAATAACACTGTGACCATATTCCAAAACCATGCTATAATTTAATTTCATCAGGCTTCTTTACCCTCAAGTGTTTTGTCTCAAACAACAAGAGAACAGAACAGCTCAAAAAAACATGGGTGGCCTGAGAAGTTAGAGTGACAGGGTTGTAGAAAAATGTGTTGCCAATCAACATGAATTGTGGATATAAAGCAGTTTATACATACTGTTTATAACATATTAGAATTTCTTCATCAAAATGGATATCATCTCCTTCAAAGTAGTCATTTTCTGAGAATTCATTCCAGTGACATTCCCATTGTTCAAAATATTTCTAAATTCATTTTTAGAAATATTTCCAGAACACACTACACACTTTCAAATAGCTTCAGGATCGGTACCTACTTCTCTTTTGAAGTGGATTTAATTGATGAAGATAGCCAAATGTGTGGCCAAGCCTTGTGATTAGGTTTGATGATCAAGCTTGTGGAGTATGTCTGTTGACTGATTTGTTCAAATGAAGACATAAGCATCAAGAAATACAACTGAAATTTTGTCCTGGCTCTGAAGGGAAATCTTATATATAAAGTAACAATTTACTTGTGTGCAGAATCTGCTTATTAGCAAACCTGAGAAGTATAACATTTTGAATAATATGTTCCTGAATAATTAGTATGTTTTATCACCTGGTGAGGATAAGATATTCCATAAGGGTTGCATTTCTACATATTTAAAATATGACAGCTAAAAATACTTCTAAAATTTTGTATTCTTCAAAGAACTAGTTCTAAACTCTTCAAGAAGAAACAAATTATTGAAGTGCTGAGTAAAATAATTTTTGTCTATGCAGAAATTATGTGATATTCAGGGGTCTAAAAGTTAATTTTATTTCCTTAATAATTTTTAAAAGTAATTTTTAAGAGCATCAACTCTTGAGTAAACCAGGTGTTAGGAAAAATTTTCCTGGATTGTCTAGAGTCTGAAATACAGGGATTTTTCACACTGAAACAAAATAAGTGCTTCATTCTCAATGTATGATTATTAAGAATATCTCTCTAAAAAAAAAATTCCCTCTAGTTTTTCCTGAGAGAGGGTGAAGTTTTTCTCCCCAAAACTAATTGCAGTTGATTCTCCTACACAGTGAGAATCTGTTACCCATCATTCTATATCTCTTTCCTTCTCCTAAGCCTTGAAGCCCTGAAAGGAATTACATTCTTTCTTAATTAATAAGAAAGCTACAATAAATCAAATAGGTACCAAGTACCATGCTGCAGTTATTGACACAACCAAACTGCAAGATCAAAGATATTAACTATCCCCATTCTTCAGTTGGGGAGGTATCTGCAATTCAAAGAGTTCTAAGACACAGACCAGACATAACCAGGGGGAGCAGCAGACAGAGGGCAAGGGAGAAGCAGGCCCCCTACTGAGTAAGGAGCCAGATGTGGGGCTTGATCCCCGGACCCTGAGATCATGACCTGAGCCGAAGCCAGATGCTTAGCCTACTGAGCCACCCAGGTGCCCCTGCAGCACTATTTCTAATAGCCAAGATACAGAAGCAACCCGTGTCAATTAATAAATGATTGGTTAAAGAAAACAAAATATTACTCAGCCATTAAAAAAATGAGATCTTGCCACTTGTGACATAAGTGTAATAAGAAAGAGAAACAAATACCATATGATTTCACTTATATGTCCAATTTAAAAAACAAATAAACAAAAAGTAGAAGCAGACCCATATATACAGAGAACAAACTGATGGTTGCCAGAGGGAAGGAGTAGAAGGATGGGAAGAATGAGTAAAGGGGTGTGGGAGATATAGACTCGCAGTTATGAAATTAGTAAATCATGGGAATAAAAAGTACATAATAAGGAAATATAGTCAATAGTATTGTAATAGCATTGTATGGTGACAGATGGTAGCTACACTCGTCTGAGCCTAAAATACCATATAGACTTGTACCATATGGTACACCTGAGACTAATGTAACATTGTGTGTTAACTATACTTTAATAAATATTAAGTTTAAAAAATACAGAAGGTGAAAACATAAAACTGAGAGAGTGGAGTAGAAAGAACAAAGGCCAAATAATATCCCACCACTCTTGATTTTGTCTACCACCACCATAGTCTCAGTGGAAGATTCTCATCACTCCATTTCTTAGACGTTTTTTCTGATAGAATCTTAGATTCAAGGAAAAAAATTACCTCAAGTTATCGAGGGTATATTATATTGACACTCTTAGCATATAAGGGCATGGAAATGGTTGATTCCCAAGGGTCACAAAACAGGAAACACCATGTAGCGAGGTTTTAGAACACCGGGTATGTAGTTAAGAGTTGCATCGTCTTCACTTTCACTGCCATTAGCCCTAACCAGCTATTTTCTGTAACTCTGCACAGATTCCTCCTTTACCTATTTGACTTTTTTCCTTTTATACTACATGTATTTTCTCTAACTAAAAGTTTAATTTAAAAGTAGGTTGTCCCGGGTTGCCTGGGTGTCTTAGTGTCAGTCGGTTAAGCGTCTGCTTTCAGCTCAGATCACAATCCCAGGGGCCTGGGATCAAGTCCTGTGTTGGCCTCCCTGAGGCAGAAAGTCTGCTTCTCCTTTTGCCCCTCTCCCCTGCTTGTGCTCTCTCTCTCTCAAATAAATAAAATCTTAAACAAAAAGTAGGTTCACCTTCTGAATATTAGTTATCTAGTGTCTATCCTACCCCTGAATGCTCTTCCTACTTCTTAACTTCAATTTCCTTAAATTTCTCAATTTACTCAATTTACTCAAAAAATTTTTAAAGATTTTATTTATTTATTTGAGAGAGTGAGAGAACACGTGGTGGGTAAGGGCACAGGGGGAGAGAGAGAGAGAGAGAGAGAGAGAGAGAGAGAAAGAGAGAGAGACACAGAGAGAGAGAAGCAGATTCCCTGCTAAGCGTGAAGCCAGATGAGGGGCTCTATCCAGGGTCGATTCCAGGATCCCAGGATTATGACCTGAGCCAAAGGTAGATGCTTAACCAACTAAGCCATTGAAGGACCCCTGAACTCAAATTTTCTAGTTCAGTAATCTGATGGGCCAGCTATGAGTGCTATGCCATGCCAAGTCACAGGTCACAGGTGCTATCCAGCCTCTGTGATTAGCTCTCTTTGGGTGAGGTGAGCATGCCTGCTCCAGATGGCTGTGCCAAGGGTAGGTATAAGATCGCCTAGTATCAAACATGGCCCTCCAGGCTGCCTTTCTTGTTAGGAAATGCTGGCTGAGTGCATGCTTTGGTCATTATGGTTAGTATATGCATATCCTGTCTCCTCTCCTTTGTACCCTTGTTCTCATCATCACTCCCCATATTCCCTGAAGGCTTTTTTCTGAGCTCTTCATTGACTCTCCCTTATTATTATTATTACTCCTCTTATTATTATAAGACTCTCTCTTATAATTATATATTAATTACAACAATGAATATTGTTTGTTTCACATATTCTGATCAAGTTCCTGGAGTAAATCTTATATTTTGAGACCCTCCTTATGACAGGATTTCCTTGGAGTTTTTAACTCTCAGACTTGTCCACATGACCATCCAGCAATTCATCAACTAGAGTTCAGGTTTTCCCACTGGGCACTGGTTCCCACTGTGGTTGTCACTCTGAGCCTCTGCTCTGGTAAGGCATTACTCCCTGGATTTTCCTGTCTCTCCAGTCCTGGAAGCAATAGTCACACTGTGTCTTCCCCTCTCTTATGTCTTCCCCTCTCCAAGAAGTGTTGTTGATTTTTCAGGCTGTTCAACTTTTCAGTTGTTAGGATGGCGACTTATGAGTTCCTTCCATGTGGAATCAGAAACTGGAAGTCAGCTTCATATATTCTTCAAAAAAGTTGATGCTTCATAGACATATGCTAAAATATGTATTTTTATTCTTTAAATACTTTTTATACCTTACTTCTCATTTTCACCCTATATATTTAGCCACTTCTTGCCAGATCAACTTCTTTTATTTACCTCAAAGAGTTTAAAGTATCTGTGAAGTCATTAGGGTAAGATTGCATTTCCCAATCCACTTGTAATTAGATAAAAGATGACTTGCCTTAGGCCACTGAAATGTGAGTACAAGCAACATGTGTCCCAGGAGAAGCTTTAAGGGCCTATATATACTTTATCACATTCTTTCCTTCTGCCATGATGACTTTTAAAGTTTCACGTAAGTGGCAACTCTTTAACTGGAGCCCTAGAGTAAAGACAAAATGGAAATAAACTTCAACTAATTCACTCTAAACATTTAGAGTGAGTGAGAAATATGGGGGATGTTTGTTATTTCATTAGAATCAAGCCAATCCTGACTAATACAGAGTTACACAGCACTCAGTTATCATGTCCTTTCTATTATTAACACTCACTCTTTTGATGTTATCATCTTATCCTGTCCCATGGCTTTAAGTGTCATCTATATTTAACTGGGACTTCTACCCTGAAGTTTTATTTGAATATTCACTGGCTGGTGTAACATCGTCACTCAAATTTATTATGTCTAATGATGTTCTAATTCCCAACTGGACATCTGAAAATGCTCATTATCCTTGTTCTCCATCTTCAAACAAAGCACCACTCTTCACCTAAGTTTTCTGGCCCAAAACTAGTGGTCATCAATGATGACACTTTCTCACACATATATTTCCACATCCATTTTATCAACAAATTCTGGTTGCTTGAACTCCAAAGTATAATTGAATCTGACCAATTCTCATCACCTCACTAGCTACCATGCCAGTCTACGTCTTCAGTTTCTTGGTGGATTATTATAAAAATTTTCAACTCTATTGCCCATCTTTCTCTCTGACCTCTCCACTTAATTCTCTATGAGGCAGCCACACAAATATTTTTAAATTGTGAGTCAGGCCATTCCCTTGTTTAAAACCATCTCTTCACACTTAATATCAGTAATCCTTGGTTCCGCCCACATTCAACTCTATTTTTTATGCTATTCTTCTGTTATTTTATTCAAGTCACACTGGCTACTCTTCTTCTTCTTTTTTTTAAAGATTTTTTATTTATTTATTTGACAGACAGACATCACAAGTAGGCAGAGAGAGAGGAGGAAGCAGGCTCTCCACAGAGCAGAGAGCCTGATGCGGGGCTCGATCCCAGGACCCTGGGATCATGACCTGAGCCGAAGGCAGAGTCTTTAACCCACTGAGCCACCCAGGTGCCCCCTACTCTTCTTCTTCTTCCTTAAACATCAGACGTGTTCTTGTTTCAGAGTCTTTGCAACTGCTGTTCCCTTTTTTTGATATACATTTATATACATCCGCAAAGTTCACTTTTGTATTTCTTTTAGTTTCCCTTTCAGAAAAAAACTTCCCTCCTTATCCTACTGTGTTAGTTTTGAAGATGTCCCACCTAGATCACATTTCAAGGAAGAAAATCCTCTTCAGTGTGGGGAGTGCAATCAGCAGGCCGACTCTGTCAGCTCCTTCAGGGTCTACCTCCTTTTCAGAAAATGGCCCACTCATAGTGCCGTTCCTGTGACAGTCCACTTAACTGACTGAGAAAGGCAGGGATAAAATACCCTGTGGGGACATTCTAATGGACAGTTATTACTCATGAGTTCCCAAATGGATTGGCTAAGGCTTTGTCTGGCCTGTATCACAATCTGATCCTTACTCTGTCCATTTCTCCTTCTTATTTCTCCTTCTTATTTCTCCTTCATTTCACAGGTGTTAATAACTAACACCTTGAATCCAAACCTCTGTCTGAGTATGTTTAATATCTCACAGTGCCTGTCTTAAACCTATCTATTGTATCTCCTCTCACTGTGAATCCTCCTTGCCTATTTCTTTCTTTATAGCCCTTAAGACAATGTTATTAGACTGTTTATTATTCTGTGTGGCCAATGACTCATCCCTGATGTTCACTGCTGTACTTCAAGTTCATGGAAGGCTGCCTGGCACATAAAGAGTCTCTACAATATGTGAGGTCTAAAATAATAATAATAATAATAATAATAATAATAATAATAATAATAATAAAGGTTAAGTGGGCTGGCCTAGGAATCTGATCTTCAGTTTTAACATTCTCCCATAGGAAAACATATCCTGAATTGAGATAACATTGCTGAAATTCAATCTATTTAGTTAGAGATGGCCAATGTATCCTGATCAAAACTGAACTATTTTAAGAATTCAAAACATTTCCACCTATTAGAGACTTCTTATATATTATGTAAAAAGTGAGATGTTCTTGTCTTTCATTCTGTAGAGGATAAATGCATCAGAACTTTGGCCATCCGATTCATCTTTGCATCATTAGTCATGATGGACAGTCTACTTACAAAAGCAATTATATTATGTGTGATTTGCATCTTGATGGAAAAAGATAAATTAACTGTCGTTTTTGCAATATAACAAATAGGATTACATTTGGAAAAGAGCTCCACCTTGAACAGCACCCAGACCAGTCAAATCACTATCAGCCTGGCCTCTTTTATAAACACACTCTCAGTAGTTAATGCTGCTTTTATGTTTCCTAACTGCCTGCCCTAGGTGGATAGGATAGCACAGAGTCACCCAGGAGTCTTTTGCCTTGAAGTCACAATGGATTCATTTACATCATATTTACATAACAAATCATCTTGTATACATTTAAATGCATACCAAGGCATGGCAACTACAGCACTTCCATCAATTATTCTTGATTGATTCCATCAATTGATTCTTGATGGTACAGCCTGGGGTGTTTAAGTGATGTTATTAAAATCCTTCTTAAAATAAAACCTGGCATATAAAATAGCCACATAAGCACCTGGGGTTTTTTGTTTGTTTGTTTTTATTTTAGTTTTGTTTTGTTTTAACCTTAACACTGTGTGTATTTTCTTACTAAAAGATTTTAATTTATTGGAGGCATAGTTTCTCATGGCTCAGTATTCCTCTTGTCAGTCCATTCATGTTCAGTTTTTCTTGCTCATTTTTTTTTCTATTTTGTCAGTTTCCCTTTCCTTTTTCCATTTGTCTTCTTTTCTGTCTCTTGGCCTCTCCTCTTACAGCTAACTTCACTTTTCTTATCTTCCCAATTATGCTTTGCTGCTAACTAATTTTATATCACTGATTTTTTCTTCACCATTTTTAAATTAAAATATAAAGAATCTTATAAATTGAAGGTCATCATAAACTAACTAATCCTATAATTACAATTTTTCAAATGAGGAAACTGATACCAGTATTCTAAATGTGTCGGTATAAAGGTCCAGAGCATTGCTTCATCTCCCCTACATATTTCACACCATTTTCATAATCATGCAATAGGCAAGAATGGCTAAAACACTGTGAATGGAACATTTCACTGGGTTTGAATCTCAACGCTGCCAACTACCAGCTGGATGACCCTGAAGTAAAGTCATCCTTCTATTGCTTAGTTTCCTCATGTGTTAAATTGAAATAGTCTTTAACCACACATGATGACAATGAACATGAAATGGCAGCTACATTTTTAGCAGTTTCTAGATTCTGGGTGCAAATAAGTGCTATATAAATGCTATTATGATTACCCCTGAACCTGCTTTTAGCACCACAACCCCTTTTAAGGAAATCTGTAAAGGAAGAAAACTTAGAATGAACCTACAATCCTTCCTCTACTTTACCTCCCACATTCTCTCAGTCACTGTGTCCCAGCATCCCCACGACTACTCTATTACAGAATCATAAGATCCCTCACTTTGATTGTCAAAGACATCTCCAGTGATCTTCTGTTTCTAGTCTTTTATACATCAAATATACAATAATTTTAAGAGAAAAGACTTTACCACTCTTGTGCTTCAATAAGATCTTGGATCTTGATGGAAAAAGATAAAATAACTGTAGGTTTATGCAACATAACAAGTAGGATTACATTTGGAAAAGAGCTCCACCTTGAACAGCATCCAGACTAGTCAAATCACTATCAGCCTGGCCTCTTTTATAAACACAGTAGTTAATGCTGCTAATTTATATTATACAATGCAAGTATTATACATAGCTAGTATTTATTGATTAGCTACACTACATAGCTCAAGGCTCTCATGCAACTCCAAAAGTTAAGTATTTTTAACCCTATTTTATTCATGAAAGGCCTGCAGACCAGAAAGGTTAAGTAGTTACATAAGGTTGTATAATTAGTGAACATCAGTCAGATTTAGAGTTAAGTCAGTTATGGGATCAGTTTTGGGATCCAAAGCTCATAAAGCATACAACAAACATGATGCTTCTTCATTGCCAAAGAGATAAAAATATAAGCAGCCTGGTAGGCATAAAAGATGCTTCTGGTCTGGCTCCTTACCTATCTCTTCAGAATGATTTTTCCTGAGAGCACTGACTCTTCCTATTATACTGATTTAGCTCTGTGCTTTCAGTCTTCAATGAGGCATTATTTCTCAAAATTCTGTGCCTTACTTAACAAATGCTATTTTCCCTGTCTGAGACTCTTTGCTTCATCTGTTCCACTTTAGAAAGGGTTATTTGACCTCCCCAGGGTCTGTACCTAGATTATGAGGAAAACTTGCATGGCCCATATCAATTGATGGATAAAGATTAGTAAATCCATAGGTGAACAGATGGACATATTAGAGTTCATTACTCTGCTTAAAGTATCTGCATCTTTTTAAATTTTTTGAGATTTATTAATATTTTTCATAATGATCATAATTAAAATCTTCTAATTCTTTTGAGTGTGATAAAACTTTTAGATTGTGACATAAAAAATTATGACTAATTTTTTATTGATCTAAGATAGTTCTTTAGTCTTAAATTCTACACTTTTAGTCTTAAATCCTACATTTTTTTCTCCCAAGTTTTTATTTAAATTCCAGTTTGTTAGGAGCTCCTGGATGGTTCAGTCAGTTAAGCATCTAACTCTTGGTTTTGGCTCAGGTCATGATCTCAGGGCCATAGGATCAAGTCCCACATTGGACTCCATGCTCAGTATGGAATCTGCTTGTCCTTTCCACTCTCCCTCTGTCCCTTCACTCACTCTCTCTCTCCCTCTCTCAAATAAATAAATAAAAATCTTTAAATTCCAGTTAGTTAACATATATCATAACATTATTCTCAAGTGTAGAATTTAGCGATTCAACACTTACATACAACACTGGGTGCTCATCACAAGTGTCCTCCTTAATCCCCATCACCTAGTTAACCCTTCTGCCCCACCTCCCCTGGGGGAACCATCAATTTGTTCTCTATAGTTAAGAGTCTGTTTCTTGGGGCGCCTGGGTGGCTCAGTGGGTTGGGGCCTCTGCCTTCAGCTCCGGTCATGATCCCAGGGCCCCAGGATCGAGCCTCGCATCGGGCTCTCTGCTCGTCGGGGAGCCTGCTTCCTCCTCTCTCTCTCTCTCTGCCTGCCTCTCTGCCTACTTGTGATCTCTGTCTGTCAAATAAATAAATAAATAATCTTAAAAAAAAAAAGAGTCTGTTTCTTGGGTTGCATCCGTTTTTTTCGCCCCTATGTGCATTTATTCTGTTTCTTAAATTCCATATATGAGTGATATCAGATGGCACTTGTCTTTCTCTGACTTGTTTTGCTTAGTATAATACTCACTAGCTCCATCCACATCTTTGCAAATGGCATGATTTCATTTTTTTAATGGATGAATAGGATTTCATTGTGTGTATATAAATATAAATATAAATACACACACACACACATCTTCTTTATCCATTTATCAGTTGATGAACATCTGGGGTCTTTTCATAACTGACTATTGTTGATGGTGCTGCTATAATCAGGGTGCATGTAGCCCTTTGAATTAGTGTTTTGTATCCAGTGGGAAAATACCTAGTTATACAATTGCTGGATCATAGGGTAGTTCTATTTTTAGCTTTTTGAGGAAACTCCATATTTTTTCCAGTGGCTACACCAGTTTACATTCCCAACAACACTGTAAGAGTGTTCCCCTTTTTCCACATCCTCACCAACACCTGTGGTTTTCTGTGTTGCTAATTTTAACCATTCTGACTGGTGTTAGGTGATATCTCATTTTAGTTTTGACTTGCATTTTCCTGACAATAAGTGATGTTGAGCACCTTTTTATGTGTCTGTCTGCACCTGTATATCATCTTTGGAGAACTGTCCATTCGTGTCTTCTGCCCATTTTTAAACTGCACTATCTGTTTTTTGGGTGTTCAGTTTTGTAAGTTAGTTATATATTTTAGATACTAACCCTTTGTCAGATGTGTCATTTACAAATATCTTCTCTCTTGCCACAGGTTGCCTCTTAGCTTTGTTGATTGTTTCCTTCAAAAAAATAAAAAAATAAAAAAGCAGAAGCTTTTTATTTTGATAAAGTCTCAATAGTTTATTTTTGCTTTTGTTTCCCTTGCCTCAGGAGACATATTTCATGAGAAGTTGCTATGGCCAATGTCAAAGAGGTTACTCCCTGTGTTCTCTAGGATTTTAATGATTTCAAGTCTCACATTTAGGTCTTTAATCCATTTTGAATTTATTTCTGTGTGTGGTGTTAGAAATTGGACCAGTTTTCCCAATACCATTTGTTGAAGAGACTGTCTTCTTTCCAATGGATAGTCTTTTCTGCTTTGTCAAAGATTCATTGACCATATAGTTGTGGGTTCATTTCTGAGTTTATCATTCTGTTCTATCAATCTATGCATCTATTTTTGAGCCAGTACCATATTGTTTTGATTACTTTATAGTTTTATAATATAGTTTGAAGTCTGGAATTATGATACTCCAGTTTTGTTTTTTTCTTTAAAAGTTTGCTTTGGTTATCTGGGGTCTTTGTTGATCCATACATATTTTAAGATTGTTCTGGTTCTGTGAAAAATGGTGCTGGTATTTTGATAAGGATTGCATTAAATATGTAAACTGCTTTGGGTCCTATAGACATTTTAACAGTATTTGTTCTTTCAATCCATAAGTATGAAATGTTTTTCCATTTCTTTGTGTCCTCTTCAATCTCTTACATCAGTATTTTATAGTTTTCAGAGGACAAATTTTTCACCTCTTTGGTTAGGTTTATTCCTAGGTATCTTATGGTTTTTGGTGCAATTATAAATGGAATTCATTTTAAAATTTCACTTTCTGCTGCTTCATTATTATTATATAGAAATACAGATTTCTCTACATTGATTTTATATCCTGCAACTTTACTGAATTCATTTATCAGTTCTAGCAATTTTTTGGTGGAGTCTCTGGTTTTCTATATAGAGTATTATGTCATCTGCAATAGTGAAAGTTTTACTTCTTCCTTGTCAATTTGGATAACTTTTATTTCTTTTTGTTGTCTGCTTGCTGTGGCTAGGACTTCCAGTGTGATGTTGAATAAAAGTAATAAGAGTAGACATCCTATCCTCTTCCTGACCATAGAGGGAAAGCTCTCAGATTTTCCCCCATTGAAGATGATATTAGCTGTGGTTCTTCATAGATAGCCTCTAATATGTTGAGATATGTTCCATCTAGACCTACTTTATTAAGGCTTTTTAAAAAAATCATGAATGGTTGTTGCATTTTTGCCAAGTGTTTTTCTACATCTATTGAAATGATAATTTGGTTATCATTTCCTTTATTAAGGGTTATTGATTGTTGATTGATTTGAGGATATTGAACCACCTTTGCAACCCAGGAATAAATACCACTTGGTCATTGTGAATGATTTTTTTAATGTATTGTTGGATTTGGTTTGCTAGTATTTTACTGAGAACTTTTGTAACCCATGGTCATCAGGGACATTAGCCTATACTTCTCTTTTTTAGTAGAATCTTTGTCTGGTTTTGGCATTAGCATAATGCTGGTCTCATAGGACAAATCTGGAAGTTGTCCTTCCATTTATATTTCTCGGAAAAGTTTAAGAAGAATAGATATTAACTCTTCTTTAAATGTTTGGTAAAATTCCCCTGGGAAGCCATCTGGTCCTAGACTTTTGTTTGTTGGGAGATTTTTGATTACTGATTCAATTTCTTTGCTGGTTATCAGTCTGTTCAAGTTTTCTATTTCTTCCTGTTTCAGTTTTGGTAATTTATATGTTTCTAGGAATTTATCCATTTCTTCCAAATTGTCCAATTTGGGGGCATATAATTTTTCATAATATTCTCTTATAATTCTTTGTATTTCTGTGGTATTTGGTTGCTATTTCTCCTCTCTTTTGTGAATTTATTTACTTTGGTCCTTTCTCCTTTCTTTTTGTTAAATCTGGCTACGGGTTTATCAATTCTATTATTTTTTTTAAAGAACCAGCTCCTGACTTTATTGATCTGTTCTATTTTTTTCTTCTTGTATCATATATTTCTGCTCTAATCTTTATTATTTCCCTCCTTTTGACGGCTTTAGCCTTCATTTGTTGTTCTTTTTCTAGCTCCTTTAGGTGTAAGGCTCGGTTATTTATTTGAGATTTGTGTTGTTTTTTGAGGTAGGCCTATATTGCTACCTACTTCCCTCCCAGGACAACTTTTGCTGCATTCCAAAGATTGGGACCAATATGTTTTCATTTTAATCAATATTTTCAATGAATATTTAAATATTTAATAACTATGAAATCCCAATGACTCACTTTATTCATCTACCCCAACTTAAAAGGAAATACTTAACAACCCTTAGAAATTTTGCCTAATGTTGAATGTTTCTTTCCTATATAGGAAAAAATTTAAGAAATTTGCCTCCACTGTTACTACTAAACATTTTTTAAAGGGTAGATAAGACTTACGTTCTTAGCTAAGATGGAATAAAATGAAGTAGAGTTAACCTCTCATCTGAAACCACACACACACAAAAATCAGGAATGTATTTTAAGTAATGGTTTTAAAACATTGGACCTCTGAGGGCACCTGGTAGCTCCATTGATTGAGCACTAGACTCTTGATTTTGGCTCAGATCATAATCTCAGGTTATGAGATGGAGCCCCATGTCAGTCTCCAAGTTCATCAGGGAGTCTCCTTAAGATTCAATCTCTTCCTCTCCTTCTGAAACCCCTCCCCCCAACACATGCTCTATATCTCTAAAATAAATAAATCAATCTTAAAAAAAAAAAAAAGGAAAAAGCACTGGACCTCTGGATATGAAGGATAGTGATCTCTGAGAGAGAGTTAAAAAATGCCCCAAAATGTCCCAATTGTACTGCCTGAAAATAATTTTCAGGTCATAATGCAAAACAAGGAACTCAGGCAAGACTAGACAGTCTCCCTCAATTGAAGACACAAAAGTGGTAACTTGAAGAGTCCAAGATAGTTAGAGTTTGCATAGTAGAATACTGGAATGAAAAGAAGCTCAGAGAAAGAAGTCTGGAGATCTACAGAAGGCCTCTGGCTCAAGTCTATCAGCTGAATACTGATAACCTCATTTATGTGGAAAAAAATTAATCAGGGCTGGGAAATTAACTACTGAAAAAATTAAGTGCAACAATCCCAAGAACACAAGTATGCATTTTTTTTAAACCAACAGCAAGCAAGAAAATGTCATAATGTATGGGATATTAGGTAATCTTTTAAAAAGGGGTTTTGAAGGGGCGGGGGGTGGGAGGTTAGGGGAGCCTGGTGGTGGGTTTTAGGGAGGGCACGTATTGCATGGAGCACTGGGTGTGGTGCAAAAACAATGAATACTGTTACGCTGAAAAGAAATAAAAATTAATTAATTTTTAAAAAAGTGCTCTGCCTCAGTAATAGGGCAAAACTAGCCCTTGTCAAAATGCTGCTCTTGGCCTGCATAACAAAAGTTAAAAACAAGGCACAAAAGGATAAAAGTTTTTCCAAGGTACTTAACTGGATCTAAGCAAAAAGCTGAAGAATACTTGTAGGAATACAAATATATCCAAATCCAGGAAAATGAAATTCACATCTGGCAACCAATCAAAAATTACTACCCATGAAAAGAAGCAAGAAAATGTAACCCAACAGCAATAGAAAAATCAACCAATTAAAACAGCCTGGAAATTATCCAGATGATAAAACAGTTATGACTGTATTCTGTATGCTTAAGAAGCTAAAGAAATGTTTGAACATTAAATAGAGATATAAAATATGTTAGAAAGACTCAAATCAAACTTCTAGAAATAAAAACTATATTACGTGAGATAAAAATAAAAAGACATTAAAGGCATATTAGAGATTTGAGAAGAAAAGATTCATGAACTTGAAGATATAACAATAGAAACTATGCAAAATGAAACAAAGAAAATAATGAAAGTATCAGGGAACTGTGGAATAAGTTAACATAACATAACAACATAACATAACATAAGAGGAGGGAGAGAGGAAAGTACATAAAAATATTTAAAAGAAGTAGTGGAAAATTTTACAGATGGACAGTAAGCAGAATAAACCTAAAGAAGAAACAAATGATTCACATCACCATCATTAACAGAGAATTCATTGATAAATAGAAAAAAGAAATTAAAGCGGCCAGAGATAGATTACTCACAAAAGAATAAAATCATAGTTTTGTTGTCAGAAACAATGCAAGTTGAAAGAAGTGGAATGATGTCTCTGAAACACACACAAAAAAGTCATCCTAGAATAGTTAAGCCAGTGAAACCATGTTTTCAAAAGTGAAGAAAAAATTGGGGCACCTGGGAGACACAGTTCCTCAAGTGACCAACTGTCAGTTTGGGCTCAGGTCGTGATCTCGGGGTCCCAAGATTGAGACCCAGGTCAGTCTCTACACTCAGCATGGAGTCCACTTAAAAAGACTCTCTCTCCCTCTGTCCCTACCCTTGAGCTCTTTCTCTGTGTCTCTTTCTCTCACTCAAATAAATAACTCTTAAAAAAAATGAAGAAAAAATCGTTTTTATCCATTTAAGCCAAACTTGTACAAATTTATAATCAAGAATCCTGAATTTCAAGAAAGGTTAAAGGATGTTTTCAGGACAAAAAGAAAATGATACTTAGTAGAAATTCAAAACTATAAAAAGGATTAAATATCACCAGCAATTGTAAGCAATGAGTAAATCTAATTTTTTCATTGTGTAATGCCTAAAAGTTAATTGTCTGTTTGGAGCTAAAATAATAAAAATGTATCTAAAGTTACCTGTCATATTTAGGTGTTAAATATATGAAACTTGGTAAAGACCAAGAAGAGTAAAACAGTTGTATACTGATGTGAGGTTTTTAATGGCATACCTGATATGTTTTAATATTTGAAGTTAGCCTGTGTTAATTAAATAAGTATATTATAAACTCTAAACAACCATTGAGAATAAAAACAAAGAAATGTAGCTAATAAGCTAAGGGTGGAGATAAAATGGAATCTTATAATTAAATACGCGGTTAATACAAAAGAAGTCATAAAAAAAGAAATAGGGATCAGACAGGACAAATGGAAAGCAACTAACAAGATGGTGTGGTTAAATTAAACTACATCGGTAATTACATAAATGTTAATGGTCCACCATCCCTCTTAGAGGCAAAGGCTACCAATGTGTAGTAAATAAATTTCCTTGCCCAAAGAGAGGTCTGGCTTTGTTCTTGGCTTTGACAAGTAATGTATGTCAGACCTGATAGGAATGTTTTTACTTAAGGTAGGGCTGACCACTCCCAGTGGTCTCAGCTTGGAGGTGTTCATGGCAGAAAGGCCAACAATATGATTTGGAATGGGGGCTCTGGGTCACCTGGGATCAATCAATTTGGAGATTGAGTTCAACCACATGAAAATCAATGATCCAACCATATCTACATAATAAAGTTCTAGTAAAATCTCCGGACACTGAAATTTGGTGATTAGTATGAATGAATACATTGTTACACTAATAAAATTTAACATATCCTTGAACTCTATACTACTCCAGTGTTTGAAGTATTATATCTAACTTTTGATATAACACAGAAAAAATTTCAAACTTTTGTACAGTATTATGAACTGAAAGAAACAGAAGCAGGTACCCTCATGGTCCCAAAAATCAAAAGTAAGTAGACAGTTTGAAAGGCCATTCAATACAGTACTATTTGGTATTTGAAAGCCAAAGCACCATTTTTAGTAGTTTTACATACCAACTTCTGAAATTAATGAAAGAAAAAGTTTTAAAGTGGTGGTGGATAAACAAAAAATACTATAATTCTCTTTACTATCAATCAAAGTCATGGATCACTAAAGTTATATGTTTATAATAGAAAAACTGGAATTTAAAAAGAAGAGAAATAATGACATAATGTGTCTAGATGAAAAGATCGGAAAGCAAAGAGATCCCAAATTCATGTTACATAAGGTGAATTGGTAGAAGGAATGTTAAGATTTTTATCCTATTAGGGAAATAATGGTGATTAGAGAGTAATTTCCAAATATTTGAACAAATAACATGTGGAAGTTGGAAAATATTTATTTGGAATCTTCAAAATCATGGGTCTCCATGAGTGGAATTTATAGAAACAGCTGTTTTTTTCCGACTCTTAAATATGAAGACTTCTACCTTTCAACACTGCCTTAAAGGGTCAGTTAAAGAGCAACTCTGGAGTGGGGCTGGGATAGGGGTGAGCAGTAGCATAGCCAATATTTAAAAGCCCTGAGCTGTAAATCAATAATATGAAGGACTCCACCACATGAAACTTGTTTTCAAGTCTCTTAAAAGATCTTCAGAGTTTAGCAACCAATTGTTTTCCATCTGTTTAATACAGAATACAACAATCGGGCTTGAAGTGAAACTCAAGAGATTTATGTTAGATATGAGAACTTTCTGACAGTAATGTTTATTAAGGCATGGAATGTGTAGCCAAAGAAACTGTAATCTCTTCTTTGGAGGTCTTTACATACAGGTCATCTTTTCCTTTTTCTGAGATGGTTTGGATTTTCTTGCAAGCATGGGATGGACATAATGACTTATTCCAAAACAGAATTCTTTTAAAATGTACCAACACTCCATTTATCTAGTTTCATTCAGGAATGAATTGCTGTATAAAACAAATGTTCTAAGTAAACAGTTTCAATGCTTTGTAAATACTGTTGTTATTAATCTTTACAAAGTTTATTTAACTTACAAACTATTTAAAAATATATATTGTATTTATTTTAAATTATATTTTAAACTTCAATTAATTACACAGTATTATAGTGAAGATCTTAACTATTTTAATGTGTTAAATATATAAATTCCCTCATAGAACTTAGCACTTTGTTTTCCATACATGAAATCATTTACATTAAAATTTATCCTCGAAATCTTTTCCTTCTTTTCTACTGGGCTTCTAAGAGTCACATTTAACTGCTAATGATTTGGCTGCACTTTCAAATTTCAACCTCTATTTTTTTTTTAATTTGTATGTGTTTTTTTGTTGGGAAATTTGAAAATCTGTTTATGTGTGAACTGTCTGAAGTAAAAGGAAATAACTGAAAGAGGACCTGAGATTATTGTTAAAGAATAAATTAACTGCTTAATATTTTTTGTTTAATTAAGTGTTTTTTATTACATATTTAAATATTCCTGCATAACTGCCATCTGGATGAATGTTGATTTGTTAGTTATCTATTGCTGTTTGACATATTATCCCCAAATTTAGTCACTTTCCCCACATTTACTATCTCAGTTTCTGTGAGCCAGGAATTTGGGGAAAGCTTAAGTAGGCTTCATGCTTCAGAGGCTTTTAAAAGGCTATAGTCAAGATGTGGGGTCTCATCTAATGACTCTACCAAGGAAGAAATGATTTCCAATCTCACTTATAAAGTTGTTAATCAGTTCATTGTGCCTAGTTGAAGGTGAGCCTTGGTTCCTCATTGGCTAGTGGGTAGTGGACACCTTCAGTTCCTTGCCACATGGACCTCTCCATTATATAGCATCTTTTCCATCAAAGACAAGGAGAGGAAAGAAAAAAATAAAAAGACAAGGAGAGAGAGCCTGCTAAGAAAACAGAGGTCATGGTCTTTTATAACGTAAGAGTAGAAGTGATACCCATCACATTTGCCATATTCTGTTCATCAGAAGAAAATTGCTAGTTCCAGCCCATATGCGAGAGAAGGAGATTACCCAAGGGCACGACAGGAGGAGATCACTGGAAGCCATTATAGAAGCTGGCTACCACAGTTGCTAGACCTAAAACCTCAGTCATGCAGTTATAAAAATACATTTGCCCGAATTGAAAGCAATTTGTTGTTGTTGTTTGGTTTTTGTTTGTTTTTTTTTTTTTTTTGCATAGGATTAGGTGCATTATCAGGCTTAGTTTATGTGATGTAATAAAATATGTGAGATCCAACTTATAAATTTCTATGTCAAATAAAAAATTCAAACCAAAAAAGACTAAGCATCCGTTTAAACTTTACTATTCAGTGACAACAGCAATATTTTGGAGATTGAAGGTACTAGAGTATGTATGGCTCAGATTAGAGCACACCAAAGATATAGTTCTTTGCAAAAGCAACGCTACCAAAAGGTTTGTTCTTGGAACTGAGCTACTTGGGTGGAATGATTAAAAGTTTTGAGAACAGAATAGCAAGACAGTGAATTATGGTGGGCATTATCCCAGAGTAAGAGGCAGCAAATTTATTCTTAACTTTGGTCCCTACTTACTAGTTAAAATATAATCTTGCACATACCACTTAAAGTAGGTAGCTTCAGAAATAACAGGAAATAAAAGTGAATTCTTTCCTGGGAGTTTGGGTGAGCTATTAGGATTAAATCTACTTCAGCTCTCAGAACCATAATTATAACTACTAGTATAAGGTATGCTGAAAACATCTTGCCTTGGCTAGGCTTAAGATTTCTCCATGCATTAGGCGCACATTGACTTACACCAGAAACTGAAAAAAGAGGCTAAATCAGGCCAATATTTTCAGTGTGACCAGGTGTCTACATTCATAAGCTCATAAGTAGCATAAGCTTTTAGAACTCAAGTCCAATTCAGACACAGAAAATTTAAAAGATGTAAGTAACAAGTTCAAGTAGAAAGAAATTATTTTATTTTAAAGGTGATGAATGTACCCAGAATAGAAAGACAGACCGGGAGGCTTTGATCTTCTAGATGAACCATCTCCCTCATATTACAGTTTCAATTTTAATTTCAGGGAAAACATAACTGATTCTCAAAGGAGTTGGGAGGCAATTATGGCGTAGCTCACAGACATTATTTTTCTTGTATCCTCAGTAATTAAATGATGTAGCCAACTAGGGGAAGAAAAGGAAAGGCAATATAAAGTCTCTTCAGAATAAAATCATATCCCATTTATTTCATGTTATGACTATGACAGTGATACTAATGTTCATGGAGAAGTATTGTTGATTGCTTACTTCCCAGTACCACTGTCTCAAATACATAATTAAATGTTGTCATAGACAGTGCACATTCAAGAAAGCATAATGCTAAAATATTAAATACCAGCTTACTTGCCAGTATTTATCCATTTGATATTTTTTAAAATTTCCAATTATCAGATAAAAGATACGCAGGAGAGGCTAACACAGATTATGAAATTAGAAACATGTAACAATGCTGAAAGTGATTTGGGGGCTCAAGTTTGGATTTCAGAATTTATTACAGGTATACTTCTTTACTCACAATGATTTTCAGAGTATTTCTGTGACTATTCTCACCCATCTTCATCCCCTCCCTTTACCTATACTGTCAACCTTTTTAGAATAGAGATCAACACTTGAACTCATAGCATTCTATCTTCTGGCTTCACCACCTTAAAAGAAAAAGTATCACTAAAGTCCCTAGGAGATTCTCTTATATTCAGCTTTTTGGCTTCCCCCAACTTAATCACACTTACTTTCTTGGTAACATCTGGCCCTGCAGATTTTTCTCCACTCAATTTGAAAACAAACAAACTCATTCCAACTGTCCTCTCAGGGACTCTACAGTCTCTCTGTTTATTATTTAATTACTTTGTTAGCTGGCTAAACTCCTTAAGTGTGCTTGCACTCTAAGTATTTCCTTTTCATTTTACACTTTCAAGAAAATCTCATGCACTCTCAGAGAATAAACCCTCATCTTTATAGTTATCACTCCATTTTTTATATATCTGGCTCTCACTTTTTTCAATATTTTCTTCAGCCTACTGAATAAACAACCCCATCTAAAAGTCCCACAGATATAGCAGACTCAGCAGGTCTAAAATTAAATTCCTTATTTCCTTAACTATACTTTTCTTTCTGTATTTCCTAACTAGCCCAAAATCTTACTACACAACTAGTTTCCTTAAACATCCTTGACTTCTTTCAAATGACTTCCACCCTCCATAGGATCAACAAAGACTCTTCACCTCCCCTAAGACCTCTGTATCCCCTGCCTAATTCCTTCTGGCATACCTTCCTCCAAATTCTTATCATTTCCCATTTTGGAATCAAAGTAACTTCTTCATTGTTCATCTCCCCCCTCCCCAAAGTCTTCCTGCCTCACTTCTTTCTTTTCCTTTTTTTCAGAAAAAAAATCTTTTAAAATGTATACCTATTGTATCATATGCTACATTAAGATCTTACTATCTATAGACTATACTCAAGGTCCAGAGATTATATCAAGTTCTTCACATTCTGGACCCAAATATCTTTTTAGAGGCATCCTCTGGCAATTTTCTTCAAGTACATCTTTTTCTGTCTGCAGAGATCTTCCTTATTTCCTAAATATACCATTCCAGGTGTGTCCTCATTCTCTTATAAATCTCCTTCCTTGAGAATCTTCTTTCTTGGGACATCTGAGTGGCTCTCAGTCAGTTAAGTGTCTACCTTTGGCTCAGGTCATGGTCCCAAGGTTCTGGGATCAAGTACCGCATCGGGCTCCCTGTTCAGCGGGGAGCCTGCTTCTCCTTCTTCCTGCTGCTCTCTTTTTTCTCTCTCATAAACAAATAAATAAATCTTTTATATATATATATATATATAATATATATTATATTATATATCTAATCTTTTATATATAATCTTATATATATGTGTGTGTACACACACATATATGTATACATATACATACATATATGTATACATACACACATGTATGTGTATGTATATGTGTATATATATATATTCTTTCCTGGGGATGTCTGGGTGTCTCAGTAGGCTAAGGGTTAAGGGTATGGCTTAAGCGTCTGCCTTCAATTCTGGTCATGATCCCAGGGTCTTGGGATCCAGCAGGCACTGGGATCTCTGCTCAGCAGGGAGCCTGCTACTCCCACTCCCTCTGCCTGCTGCTCCCCTACTTGTGCTCTCTTTTTCTCTCTGTCAAATGAACAAATAAAATCTTAAAAAAAAAATCTTCCTTCCTTCACCTCCCCCTGCCAAACTCATACAACTCTGAAGTCCTATACAAAAATGTGCCTTCTTCCCCAGCTTGAAAGTTAAGATTAATCATTATAATTAATTCCTGATGTGCCAGCCTGGTACACACTTTAATCAAATACTATGGCTTACATTATATAATGAATATTTGTTAATGGCTGTTCCCTCTACCAGACCACGACCTGCTTGTGGACAGAAATCATGCCATCTCTGGAACATTATAGTTGGGTAATACATATCAGTTGAATGAATAAATAAATGAGTGTTTCTATAAATAAAGAAGCACTGGATTTTGCAAGTGATGACTACATTTTTCTGTGTTCCCCCTTTCTATAATTAAAGATGAAGCTACCTTTTATAAAGTTATTCAAACCAATACTGGTACCTTTTTCTAGAGTACCTTTTGTGTTGTTCCCAATAATCCTATTTTAATCATTATATCTCTGAAGCTGAATTTGTACCTTGCTTTTAAATATTGGCAAAATAAGGAAACATTTCTTCTCAGTGTTTTTACATACTTATTAAGCATCAGGACATGTGTGTGTATCCCCATAAATAGATGTCTACAGGTGTGTAGTGTATCTTCTCTATGGGCTTCCATGGGGCAGAGGGTGAGGGGACAAGATTAAATTTGTTACATCAGCACCTTAACTGAACTCTATAGTTCAAATATAAGCCTTCTTGATTATGCTTCCAGATGCTCTGTTATTGTCCTCAGTGTGCCTCCAACATTTTTTTTTCTATGAGACCATAATAGTCTTTACAGTTCCAGCATATGCATAAGAAGTTGGAGAATACCTCTTTTTACTTCTGCATTTAAGAAATTAATTTTTCACTCCAAAAAGGAAGAGGTTTTAGAGCTGTAGTTAGTAGTTAGTAGTTACTAGTTAGTTAGTAGTTATAGTTAGTAGAGTTGTAGTTTTATTCTGCTGAGAATACTGAACTGCATATATCCCATCAGATCTGTGTGATAAGTAACAAAAAGGCATAGCTAATTTTGCTGTATTATGCCTTAACCCTTAAAGCTTTTTTTTTTTAAGATTTTTAAAATTATTTATTAGACAGACAGAGATCACAAGTAGGCAGAGAAGCAGGCAGAGAGAGGGGGAAGCAGGCTCCCCGCTGAGTAGAGAGCCCGATGTGGGGCTCGATTCCAGGACCCTGAGATCAGGACCCGAGCCAAAGGCAGAAGGTTTAATCCACTGAGCCACCCAGGTGCCCCCGCCCACTTAAAGCTTTTAATTAATGATATACAGAGAGAAAGAGAGACTGAGAATTGGGTTTTTAAAGTCAGTACAAAGCAAACCATGATGAGAAGCATGCTTACACTGAATAAAGAGTAAGTCACTGTAGAACTTTTATATCTGATCAATCAAGGTCTGCTTCAGTGATTCAACTAATTCCCAAATGAGTTTCAGCCTATTGCATAAGATAAGCTATCTGAAAATACTAAAATACTTTTACTGTGCTGCAAATGGATGCTGAAAATGAAATTCTTGACATTCCTAAAATACCAAAGTCCCATAAAACTTTTAAACCAAGAGGGTATTGTCAATGTTGATAAGCCAAAAACTAGGAACTAAGCTAGCAAGGCATATTTAATTTGGAAAATAATGTATTTTCAAAATATGTTAACTATTAAAGTATAGGTTGGTAAAGCTTCCTACATGAGTATATATGTGGATACAAAATAATTTAGGATGAAAAAGATGTGTGCTATGTGATGTAATATGATAGGTATAAGACTACCCACCCTGTTCATTTATTAACCAATTCATTTGTTCAGCATGTATCATTTGTTAATTCAAAATAGTTGTTGATCACCTGCTACATGCCTGTGATATTGTGGATAGACATTAAGGATGTTCAGGTGAACAAGGCAAACTCTCTGACCTGGTAGACCTTTCAGTACAACCGAAGATAAAGACAAGTAAGTAGAGAAAATGATAGAGTATGAAAATGATGAAGATTTGAGAAAAACAGAAGGTTATCAAGCACAGAACAGAGTACCTAACCAAGATGTGGATGGATCAAAGGAGACTTCTTCGAAAAAGAGATGTCTAAGTGGAGACCTGGAGGGTGGCAAGGAGTTGCATGCAGAGAGAATCCGTGATTCTGAAACATTTGAGCTGATAGAGAATGTGGTGAACAAGTACGAGAAGCTAAGTAGGGTGGCACCAAAACAGAACCACACGAACTTTAGGACACTGTGATGGGAGTTCACTGATTTTTGTGAATTCAGTCCCAGATACTTTCTTCTGACTACTAGGGCAAACAGTTGGACCATAGAAATACTACAAGAGGGGCATCTTAAAGTTACTATTAACAACTCTACCAAGAATGGGGGCAAAAAGTTTAAAGGACAGTTTCCTCCAGCAACTTTTGGCAGATGGTAGAATGACGAGGTTAGGGATGATCCGGCCACAAGAGACCAGAACACAGACAGTTATCTCGGACTCGTCGGTACAAACTGCTATTTAAAGAGTGAGAAGAACATGGTTAGCTGTCCTCCCAGGAATCCTACTTCTTTTTCCTCCCACTATGCAAATACCAGTATTTTAGGTGTCATCCATCCCCTATGTGTCCTTCCTCCCAGAGGAAGCCAACCCTATTCCTGTAACAGGAATAAACTCAGGAAGGCTAATGATTATATCATCTTTCTACCAGTGATCAGTTCAGGAATGGGCTTGTGATCTAATATTAGTCAATGTGATGGGGAAAGAAGGTATTTGCTCTTCTGGGTGAAACTCTCATAACTATTCCTTGCTTTGATCAGAATGATTTCGTGTGTCATTAGTTGCAGCTGATATATTACACGTCTGCGGACGCTGTTGTCCCATAGTGTTCAAGAGGGAACAGTGTTGAGGTATATTTTCCAATACGATGGTTACTAGCTTTACTGGTTATTTAAATTACTAAAAATTAGATACACTTAAAAATCCATTTCCTAAATGACAATAGCAGTTTTTAACTGCTCAAATAGCCACACGTGGCTAGTGGCAACCATTGGATTGTGCATTTCTGTTATGGCAGAAAGTTCCATTGGGTCATGGTAGTCTAGAGAATCACAAAGAAATAGCACAGGAAACGTTAGATTAAATCACCCCTGAAGCTTGCCTTATGTCTGGACTTCCATATGTGTGAATCAAAAAATGCTGTTGTTGGTTAAGCCAGTTCAAGCTCAGCCTTCAATTCCTTCCAGCTGGAAGCATACTAGCTGATTAGAGAGTTAAGCTGTTTAAATATTAAAAATTTGGATAGTTTGTCACTGAATAAAAACTGACATTTTCTTAAATGACAGCTTCTATCATTTTGTCTGGACCTTTAGTAAGCACTCAAATTTTTGGTCAATTAATAAAGGAATGAATAAATTGCAAAGCTCCTTCTATTTAATATTGTATGTTTTTCTCACAAAAACAGCTTTTTGCCTCATTGTTTTTCTGAGATTATTCACCTATTTGGGTCAATTGAAATAAAATACATTCTTCAAGTTCTATGCTGATCAAAATCCCCCAGAAGCAATCAAGAAAGGTTCTTAGATTTTCCAAGACAAAGGACAGCTTCCCTTCAAAGTTGGTAGCCTCATCTGGTTTGACATCAGATGTAACTATCAACCTTCTTGCACATTATCCCTTCCTATTTGTCATATTTAGGTGCAGGATGGGATTCATTAAAGGGCAATGTAACAATAGGGGGCAATTATATTTTATCATGAAGCAATCACTATTCTCAGAAACCCTCAGGCACCCATCTGGGGCTTCTGCCCTAGGGGGGCAGTTTGCTTTTGATAATCTCACCCATTGAACTATCATGTTCCATTGCTCAATTAATTTAGCCCTGTAGATGGTTCAATAAAAATGTTCCCTCTATTCAGGCAATTTGATGATTTTCTTTGCTCTTTCAGACCAAATACAATGAAGTCATGGCTGTGAGTTCCTGCCACTGCACACAAAAGCTCTCAGACCCCTGGCTGCCCTGTGGTGTCCTTCCTGTGGCTCTTTGCTCTAATGCAGATGGAGAGGGAGTGTCACTGATCTTTCTTCATCTCTTTGAGAAAAAACCCAGCACTCTTTTTTTCCCCTACAGTCAGAACATTCAAGTTAAATCAATAACTAAAATGCCAGATTGAGATCTGCACCTCATATCTGACCCTGACAACTCAAAAATAAACCTTTGTATTTTAGACAGAGGTTTTTTTTTTTTTATCTGTTTTACACATTGTTCAAAACATTCTTGTTTATTCTTCTATTAATAGATGTCTTTGAGGGGGCTCCTGGGTGGTTCAGTCAGTTAAATTCGGCTCAGGTCATGATCCCTGCGTCCTGGGATCTAGCCCCTCAATGAGCTCCCTACTCGGCAGGGAGCCTGCTTCTCACTCTGCCTCTCCCTCCTGCTCAGGCTTGTTTGCTCTCTCTCTCACTCAAATAAATGAATAAATTCTTTAAAAAAGAAGAGATGATTTTGGCCATTCTAACTGGAGTGAGGTGGTATCTCAATGTGGTTTTAATTTGTGTACCCTGATGGCTAGTGATGATGAACATTTTTTCATGTGTCTGATAGCCATTTGTATGTCTTCATTGGAGAAGTGTCTGTTCATATCTTCTGCCCATTTTTTGATGTGATTATCTGTTTTGCATGTGTTGAGTTTGAGAAGTTCTTTATAGATCCTGGATATCAACCTTTTGTCTGTACTGTCATTTGCAAAATCTTCTCCCATTCCGTGGGTTGCCTCTTTGTTTTGTTGACTGTCTCCTTTACTGTGCAGAAGCTTTTGATCTTGATGAAGTCCCAAAAGTTCATTTTTGCTTTTGTTTCCTTTGCCTTTGGTGACATATCTTGAAAGAAGTTGCTGTGGCTGATATCAAAGAGGTTACTGCCTATGTTCTCCTCTAGGATTCTGATGG
>PISX010022761.1:0-31118 GCA_004024625.1 Mellivora capensis
GGGGGAGGAGGAGGAGGAGAAGAAAAGAAATGTCTTTACTCAGTCTGTCAGTAAGAAATTTTAAAATTTCAGAAATTTTTTCCTAGCCAGTTTTTCTCTTCTTTGTGCCTTCTACATTCTTTGTCTCTTGTGTAGGATGTCTAAAGAAACATACAAGAGTCCTACATGTTCTGAGTAAGAATAGTTGTGGTTTGTGTTCAATGACGGGTTACTTGTGCAACTTCAAAAACTATGTAATTTTCATGGATTTACTCATAAGTATTGCATAAAATAAGTCTATAAATCCTCTTATGATTGTCATTGGGTCTATTAGCCAATGCCTGAATATTTTTATCTTTCTGGGTTTTTTGTTAAAGATTTTTATTTATTTGACAGAGAGAGAGATCACAAGTAGGCAGAGAGAGAGGGGAGGCAGGCCTCCTGCCGAGCAGAGAGCCGGATATGGGACTCGATCTCAGAACCCTAAGATCATGACCTGAGCCGAAGGCAGAGGCTTAACCCACTGAGCCACCCAGGTACCCCTCTGAATTTTTTTTTTCAAATATGTATAGTTCTCAGAATTTTTTTAGTGTAAAAAATACATTTTAAACAAATAAATTTCAGAGAAAAAATTTTAATTCATTCAGAATGAGCAAAATATTACAAGGTTATGGTTATTTTGCATCAAAAACTACTATTTGCAAACTGGCAAGAGAATATGAAACTAAGAAATTATCTGAGAAGACAGAATTAAGAAGGAAAGCTTTTTGGAGAAACTACCTCTCAAAATAGTTCATAAAGAAAGCAAGGGACATGAACTGAAAGAAATCCATCCATAAAGTATTCTCAGCTGGGTGTTACACCAGAGTTATGGCATCAAAATGCAGACCTTCACAAGATGTCTAGGTATGAGGCAGAATCAAGATAGAAACTTTTCAAAGTGAAAGTGCTAATCCTAAATATTAACTTTCTGTCCAATATGTGTCCTCAAAAGGGCCACTTAGAAACATAAGTGTGTTGGGGCACCTGGGTGGCTCAGTGGGTTAAAGCCTCTGCCTTCGGCTCAGGACATGGTCCCAGGGTCCTGGGATCGAGCCTCGCATTGAACTCTGCTCAGAGGGGAGCCTGCTCCCTCCTCTCTCTCTCTGCCTGCCTCTCTGCCTGCTTGTGATCTCTGTCTGTCAAATAAATAAATAAAATCTTTAAAAAAAAAAGAAACATAAGTGTGTCATTTCAAAAGCTTAAGACATACATATGTTATCACTTACACGGTCCACCGCTCACTGTACCGACATTACTGTCTAATTATACCCTTCATGGGACGCCTGGGTGGCTCAGTCAGTTAAGTGTCTGCCTTCAGCTCAGGCCATAATCCCAGAGTCCTGGGATCAAGTCCTGCATCTGCTCCCTGCTCAGTGGGGAGTCTGCTTCTCCTTCTCCTTCTGCTGCTCGCCCTGCTTCTGGTATTGCTCTCTGTCAAATAAACAAAATCTTAAAACAAGCAAACAAACTTCTCAGGACATGTTTTGTCCTCTCTTCATTGCAGTCGCCTTCTGTACCGCTTCCAAGGCTAAACTCAATGATGGCTAAGTATAGAATAATATCCAAATAAATTTGGATTTTTCATATTTCTTGAAATCTTCATAAAAATAAAAAAAATTGAAGCACAGTTCTACCTTAAAAACTACCACCTGCATATATAAGATTTAACTAATTTTAAAGACTTAATTAATTTTAAAATGTATTAATTTTACTAAAACATTTTATTAAAAGATGTATCTATCAATTAACTCTTAATAAAATACTTTTTAAATTTTCACCTTCAGAGTCAAAACAGCAAACATATTGAAGATATGTGCTGTAAAGAACTAATCTACATCACTCTGAGGAATGACAAATATGTAATGTCTAACCACAGAAATAATTTTCAGTCTAATGAGAAGCATAAAGAAAAGCATTTACTAAGGCTAATTACGCAGCCAGGTGATTAATCAAAACTTTCAGGGATGCCTGGGTGGCTCAGTTGGTGAAGCGGCTGCCTTCGGCTCAGGTCATGATCCCAGCGTCCTGGGATCGAGTCCCACATTGGGCTCCTTGCTCGGCTGGGAGCCTGCTTCTCCCTCTGCCTCTGCCTGCCACTCTGTCTGCCTGTGCTCGCTCGCTCTCTCCCTCTCTCTGACATATAAATAAAACTTTCAGTATGCAAAGAATCATATTTTGTTCAACCACAATCCAAGTGCCTGTTCTGTTTCTTTGCCTTTTAATTCAGACCATTCATATTAATGCTCCTTTTGGGGAGGAAGGGGGCAGTGAAAATATTATGGATGAACTTCCAAGGTGGAAAAGGATAATTCCTGGGTTATAAAAAAAAGTTTGGAGTAGTTACCTTACTTAGTAAGTTCAAGTACATTTACTTATATTTTTAAAATTTTCACAAACCTAACTGATGAAAAATTTTAAACATCTCATAAAATACTCCAAAAGAGAATCAGTAATCTCCTCTATATTTTTAATGCTGAAACCCTAGGGAAAATATTTGAAAAGTAGGATTAATCAATTTATTTACCATTTGGACTTATGTAAAGTACTAAATTCACCTAAGTACAGTTAAAGCCCATGATCTGTGTGAAATTTATATTATAAATTTATCTACTGCTACTATAAAAGTCTTCCTTCTACTTCAGAATCATACAGCTTAGTTTTCATGATTATTATGTTTCAGATTTTTTTTCCATTTCTCTCATTTATTTTTGTAATTTTAATTGTATATTTTATTCTACTTTTTATTTAAATTCAATTAGCCCATATAATAGTACCTCATTAGTTTTTTACTTAATATTCAGCGATTCATTAGTTGTGCATAACAGCCAGTGCTCATCACCTCACAGGGAAAGGGAGGGAAAACTGGATGGAAAGAAATCAGAGAGGGAGAAAAACCATGACAGACTATTGACTCTAGGAAACAAACTGAGGGTTGTGGGGAGGTGGGTGGAGGATGGGGTAACTGAGTGAAAGGCAATAAGGAGGGCATGCGATGTGTTTTAGATATTTTTTAAGGCAGAAAATAGTCACTAGATATCAAACTTTTACCAATACATCCAAATTTTCATTTCTTACTTTTGAATCCCAGAAAGACATCCAATATTAAATAATTACAGATCCAACGCCTCATTTAGAAAGCATCTAAGCATCTTTTCTAATCTAATGTTCAACGATGAGTGAATCATGCCTATTTTGCCCCCAGTAAGTTTCACTGGCTCCTTTCCAAAAGAATTTTTGTCATCAGCTCTTCCTATTTCCCCTGCTGTCCCTCTATGCTCAGTGACTTTTCCTGGTGCTTCCAATTTTCTATGCACAAATCTACCATAGCACTAATCATACAAGATTACATTATCTACTTTGTCGTCCATCTCTCCCACTACACTCCAAGTTCACTGAGGACAGGGTCCATGTCAGTTGTCTGTGATTTCTGGCCCACAGGAGAAGATCAATGCATAGTTCCTGAGCTGTTTTTTTTTTAAACTGCTTTGTCTTGATACAAAAGTTGTGTATTCATCCTTTCTGATGGAGGCATAATACTCCACAGTGTATATGGACCATATCTTCCTTATCCATTCGTCTGTTGAAGGGCATCTTCGTTCTTTCCACAGTTGGGCGACCATGGCCATTGCTGCTATAAACATTGGGGTACAGATGGCCCTTCTTTTCACCATACCTGTATCTTTGGGGTAAATACCCAGTAGTGCAATTGCAGGGTCATAGGGAAGCTCTATTTTTAATTTCTTAAGGAATCTCCACACTATTCTCCAAAGTGGCTGCACCAACTTGCATTCCCACCAACAGTGTAAGAGGGTTCCCCTTTCTCTACATCCTCTCCAACACATGTTGTTTCCTGTCTTGTTAATTTTGGCCATTCTAAGGTGGTATCTCAGTGTGGTTTTAACATGGACTGGAAGAGATTATGCTGAGTGAAATAAGTCAAGCAGAGAGAGTCAATTATCATATGGTTTCACTTACTTGTGGAGCATAAGAAATAACACGGAGGACATGGGGAGATGGAGAGGAGAAGGGAGTTGGCAATTAGAGGGGGAGATGAACCATGAGAGACTGTGGACTCTGAAAAACAATCTGAGGGTTTTGAAGGGGTGGGGGGGGTTGGCTGAGCCTGGTGGTGGGTATTAAGGAAGGCACGTATTGCATGGAGCACTGGGTGTGGTGCATAAACAATGAATTCTAGTACACTGAAAGGTAATTTAAAAAAATAAAAAAATAAAAAATAAATAAATAAAAATAAATATATGATTTGTAAGTAGCATAAAAAAAACTGTTTTGTCTTATTATCCTTCGATGGAATCTCCTTCTTGGCAGGGGTGGTGCCATTGTTTTTTGTCTCTTCCTTTATATGCTACATTGTACACAGAGTACCTTGGGTGAGAGTTGACGCCTGATTCAAACGTAAATCCATAGGAATTCTAGCCTTTGAGTGTGAGCCAAGGAAACTAAAAGGAAGGAAACACAAACAGCCACTCCAAAGTAGCTTAAATCACTTCCCCATGTACTGTGCCTGCCCTTCCTCCACCCAAGTGATAGTTACTCTATGAAGCTCTGGCATAACATAACTATTAAAAGCAAATTATAAGTCACAAACATTTCTTCCCTTTAGCAAGTCATACATCAATTAAAAAAACCTCAAAGAAGGAAGAAAATTCTGTGAACGTAGTAGGGTTTTCTAAATGATTAGTTCTCCTAAGGTATAGGATATGACATTTTTACAGTTGATTTACAGAAGTTAAATTATTTCCCAAACTTTTAATATGATTTGACACATTTTACTAACCACACAAAGCTCAAAATCAAACTCTAAAGTATCCTGTCCAATAAAAATTAGCTTCTGGAAGGCAGCTATAAAGGATTAGGTGGAAATGGGCCACCTTTCTGTGTAAGTGGGTGTGGCTCATATCTACTCAGTCTGTCTGATGGTTAAATTGCTCCTGCCTTTTTGTTCCAAACAAGATGATGTTCTGGTAAAGTATTATTTTGTCTCCTTGATTTGTTGTGCAACCTAATGAAAGAATGTGTAACTATAATTGTCGAATATAATCCCTCCTGGATTTATAGAAATGCAAGAGCATGAAAAAAATGAACTTTCAATGGCATTTATAGTATTTAACCTATTAAGCAAGTGTGATTCATTTTTGAAGAGAAACTCTTAAGTAGAAGTGGTTAGTATATTTACATTTTTCTACATCTGAAATTTGGGATATAATTGTGATTCACTTGTCCACACTCTCCTCAAACACTTTTATCATGGTTTGCTGGTTCTGCAGGGATTTGGGGCCAAGAGCAAAATTGTCTATTGTAAATCTCATCCTAAAATACTCCCTAGATGTCTAGGAATGAGCAGACAATATTAAAGTTGACCTTATTACCAAATAATTTTTTTTAATCCAAAGCAAATGGGAAATGAAATGGCCTGCTTAATTAAGTATTCTGAATAATTGAAATCACACAAAAGATATTAATTTTAAAAGGATCAAAATATAGCAAAATACAACTTAACACCAAAAAATTCACTAAATATAATAATGGACATGGTCTTGGGACACCTGGGTGGCTCAATGGGTTAAGCCTCTGCCTTCGGCTCAGGTCATGATCTCAGTGGCCTGGGATCAAGCCCCACATGGAGCTCTCTCCTCAGCAGGGAGCCAGCTTCCCCCTCTGTCTCTGCCTGCCTTTCTGCCTACTTGTGATCTCTATCAAATAAACAAATAAAATCTTTTTTTAAAAAATAATGTACAGGGACGCCTGGGTGGCTCAGTGGGTTAAAGCCTCTGCTTTCGGCTCAGGTCATGATCCCAGGGTCCTGGGATCGAGCCCCACATCAGGCTCTCTGCTCCGCAGAGAGCCTGCTTCCTCCTCTCTCTCCCTGTCTGCCTCTCCTGCCTACTTGTAATCTCTGTCTGTCAAATAAATAAATAAATAAAATCTTTTAAAAAAATAATGTACATAGTCTTTCCTAGTTATTAGCATTATTTGTTATGATATATGGTTATTTCATTATCTTAGCCTGGTTTCTCAAAAGCAGAGCCTGCAGCAGAGACCTGCACATAGTAGTTGATCTGAGAAAGAGTATAGAACAAAAAGAATGAAATGGGGAGGGAGAGTTTTCAGCATCAGGGAAAATCTAGCTCTATGCCATGGGATCTTCTGAGTTATATATCAGAACTGTGCTCCCCTATGACAAAAGGGGGAAGCATTCATCAACTGACTTCCATCTTACACCAGCTCCAACAGAGTTAACTCCCACATTTCCCATTGCCCATCTGGGAATGTCCAGTGGGTTCCTTCTGGCACCAGTGAGAAACGTAAGGAGCTAACTTGAGAAGGGCATGTGTGAAATTCCTTCTGAGTAAAGAGTAAAGAGGATCCAAATATGTGTGGAATTCATCACCACATTGTGGCTGGAACAAGATATGGGCCAAGAGTATTTATTTATTTACTTATTTATTTAACATATAATGTATTAGTAGTTTTAGGAGTACAGGACTGTGATTCATCAGTCTTACACAATTCACAGTGCTCACCATAGCACATACCTTCCCCAGTGTCCATCACCCAGCCACCCCCACCCCATCCCTCCTGCCCCCTCCACTCCAGCAACCCTCAGTTTGTTTCCCATGATTAAGAGTCTCTTATGGTTTGTCTCCCTCCCCATCCCATCTTATTTCATTTTTTCCCTCCCTAGCCCCCATGACCCCCTGCCCTGACTCTCAAATTCCTCATATCAGAGAGACATATGATAATTGTCTTTCTCTGATTGACTTATCTCACTTAGCATAATATCCTTTAGTTCCATCCGCGTTGTTGCAAATGGCAAGATTTCATTTTTTGATGGCTGCATAATATTTCACTGTGTGTGTGTGTGTGTGTGTGCGCGCGCACACACGCGTGTGTGTCTCTGTGTGTACACCACATCTTCTTTATCCATTCATCCGCTGATGGACATCTAGGCTCTTTCCACAGTTTGACTATTGTGGACATTGCTGCTATAAACATTCGGGTGCACGTGCCCCTTCAGATAACTACATTTGTATCTTTAGGGTAAATACCCAGTTGTGCAGTTGCTGGGTCATAGGAAGCTCTATTTTCAACTTTCTGAGGCACCTCCATACTGTTTTCCAGAGTGGGTGCACCAGCTTGCATTCCCACCAACAGTGTAGGAGGGTTCCCCTTCCTCCACAACCTCGCCAAAATCTGTTGTTTCCTGACTTGTTAATTTTAGCCATTCTGACTGGTGTGAGGTGGTATCTCATTTGGTTTTGATTTCTATTTCCTTGATGCCAAGTGATATTGAACACTTTTTCATGTGTCTGTTGGCCATCTGGATGTCTTCTTTGCAGAAATGTCTATTTATGACTTCTGCCCATTTCTTGATTGGATTATTTGTTCCTTGGGTGTTGAGTCTGAAAGTTCTTTATAAATTTGGGGGGCTAAGAGGATTTAAAGTGGTGCATAAATGAGGTCAAATAATTCAGTTATCTGATGGTTTGGTTTGAAGATACAGTGAAAGATCACTATTTTTCATGTATTTTAGTACTTTCCAGGATGCAGACCTCTCTTTCAACTTATAATGGGAAACTTGAGAGTCTTTTTAGAAACAGAAGAATGAATACTAAGAGTTTATTTCTTTCTGTGTTAATCCATGAACACAGAAGTTATAGTCAAAAATTGAATAATGTGGTTATATTTATGAATAATGTGTTCCTCAAAACAAAATAATTATTTTTTTTAAGAGGCAGTTTTTTTTTATTTCTTTTCAGCGTAACAGAATTCATAGTTTTACACCACACCCAGTGCTCCATGCAATGTGTGCCCTCCATAATACCCACCACCAGGCTCCCCCAACCTCCCACCCCCCGCCCCTTCAAAACCCTCAGGTTATTTTTCAGAGTCCATAGTCTCTCATGGTTCATCTCCCCCCCAATTTCCCCCAACTCTCTTCTCCTCTCCATCTCCCCATGTCCTCCGTGTTATTTGCTATGCTCCGCAAATAAGTGAAACCATATGATAATTGACTCTCTCTGCTTGACTTATTTCACTCAGCATAATCTCTTCCAGTCCCGTTCATGTTGCTACAAAAGTCGGGTATTCATCCTTTCTGATGGAGGCATAATACTCCATAGTGTATATGGACAAAATAAACAAAATAATTATTAATATTGAAAAATGTGTTCATAAATGTAAATGTTTCCTATTTCCTTTTCTTTGACTCTTAGATATCGCAACACTGACAGCAGAAAATCTTCTCAATGCTCGTAAGTTCATTAACAAAGAGTTATCTTCTAGTGAAATTTAATTCCCTGAATGGCAAAAAAGTCTTATATTTGACATCAATACAGTGTCCACAAAGATTTAATGGGAAGCCTGCTTTTAGAAACCTGGGAAAAGATGACTATGATTGGTCTTAAATTGACTGATATAATTGATTAAATTGACTGCTACAACTGACTTTAAATGAGAAACACATAATTACATGCCATAATAGCAGAGGGTATCTTGGGACAAGCAGTGATAATTAAGAACTTAGGACCTAAAACCAGCTACACATCAGTTTTGAGCCCCAGATCCAACACGTACTAACTGGATGGTTATTAATTAGTTTCTTAAACCTTCAGTTCCAAGTTGTTGCAATGATAAAAGAAGAGAGCACAAACAAGGTACTTATGTTGGTTGTATTTTTTATCCTACCTATAAAAACTTTAGGCCTGGGAACTCGCTGTGGAATTCTGATCATGCAAGCCAAGTTTCATGTGCTGAGACTTACACACAATCAGCTTCCTTGCTGTCAAAGGCATTCTGCTTCCACTCTCCACCAACAGCTCTGGGAAATATGATCCCCAGGGTTGCTAGAGTCTGTCACAGGCTGTCAGAGAAGCACTGCTCTTACCTGGGCACTGAGAGTAATTAGGGCAGCTGGAAATCACCCTCCGGGGCCCGGTGACACCAACCTCGATGGCTCTTACTACCTTTCAGTCACAGCAGAGTTGAGCAACCTGGGCAAAATTAAACACAAAGCTGTATTAGATTATTTTTCTCTGATATATTTTGACCGAACAAACCTAATAGGACATTTTAAAGTCAATCATTCCAGTTGAAAATTTTAGTACTGATACAGTCAAAATCCACAATTAAAAATATGTCAGGTTGGCAGAAGAGAAGTAATCAAGACAGGAATAAAAACAGCAATAAGAAAGAGATCAGCCAATTTGTATATCCCCTAGCTAGGACACTAAGCAACCAACCAGATCAGTATTCTGAACCTGACTTGGCCTCTCTGAGGCTTTAATTGTACTTTAAATAAATAGCAAGAGGGGAGAGGTAGGCAAGAAAAATCAAACAGGTTTGAAGAAAGAATAGAGTTTGGTACATGACAAAGTGTATTACAGTAATAAATGATGGGATGGAAGTTAGAAGAGTGGGAGGCTATAAGAGCTTGGTAGGTTCTTTGACGTTTCTGGAAGTCTCAGCCATCAAGTCTTCATTATATTCTTTAATTTTTGGCACTTGCTGTATGACCTCTTCTGATATAAGAAAAGCTGAAAGGTGCCATGTGAGATTTCAGCAGAGGTTATAATAAGGTAATCCCGCAGAGGTGGCAGCTAAAAGCTTAAGAGACATAGCAACAATGAGTAAATGAGAACTCAGAATGGAAATTGATGCATGAATATAAATTAGATGACAATTCTGAACAAATGCACAAACAGGAAAGTAGAGTCATCCCAGGGCGGTTCTCCTAGCCCACAGAGAAGCATCTTTGTTTTTATATTTCTCTGAAGGAAGTTGAGTAAAAGCCAACTTCCTTTAGGAGTTGTCCGAACAGAAGGGAGGATAAGGATGGACCTTTATACCTTTGGGTTCTGAGTTATTTGTTTTATCCTCTGTAGATTCCATGATAAGGGAGTGGAAAGAAGGAGGAAAAGAAAAGGGAGTTATATTCAGTGAGTCAAAAGTGAGATTCTTGCATTCAAAAATAACAACCACCTAGGCTGTGTTGCAGGTTAGTGGGTTTTATGAAAAGGTTGCCTTAACAATCTGATGTTTAGATTGCATCAAAGAGAACAATCTAGAATCAGAAGCAATATACAGATTTAAGGACTTCAAAAGGCTAACAAAGACCTTTTTAAAAGTCTCCATGTCCCTCCCCCGTGCTCCTGATGCCTTTCCATCTTCAGGGACGACTATCTCAAGATATTATCTTGTCACATCCCGGGAAGCAACTGACCATCTAACCTTTCCAATTAATTTAAATGTTCTCATTCTTGATACAAATACCTTTTTCTAATTCAGAGTTTCTTAACTTTAATAGTATTAATATTTTAGGCCAGACAATTCTTTGTTTCAGGAATAGTCCTATGCATTATAGGGGTTTTAGCAGCATCCCTGGCCTCTACATACCAAAAGTGCACATCCCACACAAATTATGGCAACCAAAAATATTTCCATATATTGCCAAATTTGCCCTGGGGCTAAGAGTGGAGTCCAAAATTGTCCTGATTGAGCACCACTGCTTTCATCGATGTCTACTGCAATGATTATGGCAAGTTTTTCTTATTCTCTAAATGTTAGGAACACACCCATTCCAGAAAGGGGTCTCGAAGTCAAATATCATTTTTATTTCAAGATGTCTTGTGGGTCATATGACATAGACTTCATTTCTATAAACATTTATTGAACTCCTTATAGGTGATAGGTTCTCCATGATAGATTCTCAAAATATATATATATATTTTTTTAAGATTTTATTTATTTATTTGACAAACAGATCACAAGTAGGCAGACAGGCAGGCAGAGAGAGAGGGGGAAGCAGGGTCTCTGCTGAGCAGAAAGCCTGATGCGGAGCTTGATCCCAGGACCCTGGGATCATGACCCGAGCCAAAGGCAGAGGGTTTAACCCACTAAGCCACACAGGCGCTCCCATAAAAATATATATATTTTTTAAAGATATGGTTCCTGCCCTCGAAAAATTTTAATTAATGAGGCTGACCATCTCTAGTAAAAGATACCATAAACTTGTTAGGGAATAAGCTCAGTGCTTTAGTTAGAGTAAGATGACATAGTCAAGAGAATTAGAGACAGAATTAAAGGGAAGTTGTATGATTAAAGACTTAAAAGAGCCGAGCAGTTTCTTTGGATCTAAATTGACAGGAGGGCACAGTCCTGACACAGAGAAGCATATCACTTTGGGAAAGGGTTGGCTCTCTTTGTGTGTTATCCCTTTTAGCCAGATATGGTGGACTGTCACTTGAACGTGAACAGATTTCTGTCTACTCTTTCTCTTGTCAATATCCCATTGACATTCACATCCATTCACTCTTTCTTATGAATGTTTCGGGGCAATCTGCTTTAAACAACTGCTCACAAAATTAAAAGGCACACATAGACAACCGTTACTGATCATTATCTTCCAAATTCAAACATTTCATTTCACTTGCTTCTTATAACAGATCAGAGCAAGTCCATACAGATATACGGAGAGCATACGTGACTGATGAGGTTGGGGGAGGAAGATGTCCATCTGGTTTGAATAAATTCTCAGGAAACTTCATGTCCACAGTTAGTCCTAACTTCTCCAAGACTGTGGGCTTTTCCTCAGTGGAGAGTTTGTTTACTAGAGCAATGCATGCATAACAATAGCAATATCATTGTATGCTAGTGAACTCTATTTTGAACAGGTTGTAGACAAGGAATAATAACTCCTTCTGGCAACAAGATAGCAGGGGGCATGGATGCCCAGGAAGGGGAATGGCCTTGGCAAGCTAGCCTGCAACAGAACAGGGTGCACCGGTGTGGAGCCACTCTGATTAGTAACAGCGGGCTCGTCACTCCTGCTCACCGCTTCATAAAGTAAGCTCTACACCACGGAAAGCCTCAAAGCCACTCATGCACCAAAAGTCTGATACATGTCTTTCAAGAATATGGCCATAAACTAAGCCTCCAAATGTTCCATATTGTGACATATACTCTCAAAATTACTCAATGAATCAGTTAAAAAAAAAAAAGATATATTCAGGCTAGAATAGAATCTGCCAACAGTGGCACTATTATATTTGGTCCAAATGATTCTTAATTTTGGGGTGGCTGTTCCGTGTATTACAGGATATTTAGCAGCATCCCTGGTCCCTCCCCACCAAATGCCAGTAGCATCCCCCAGGGACTAACAACCACAAATGTCTCCGATTAACACCAAATGTCTCCTGGAGGACAAAATAGCCCTCAGTTGAGAATCACCAAGCTAGACTTAATTCAATTTTATAAAGATACTATAAATCCCAAACAGAGCACTGGTCTCCTATCTCTTTCTCACAATTGTTTCATCTGGTCTTATTTATTTAGTCATAAGTATTTGAATTCATCCTGCATCCTCCTGTATATATAACAGCCCGATTTGAAATTATTATTTCTTTAAAGGGTATATTATTGCACCAAGCATTTGCTTTTTTTTAGTCCTTTGTTTGATGTTTCATTTTACTAATTTCTATTGTCTCTGTGTAGCACTTACTGGTTTTATTTTTTTTTAATCCCTCTTACCCTTGAGACTTTGAAGTGCTCTTTTTTTTTAAAGATTTTATTCACTTATTTGAGAGAGAGGGAGAGCACAAGTGGGGTGATGGTCAGAGGGAGAAGCAGACTCCATGCTGAGCAGGGAGCCCAATGTGGGATTAGATCCCAGGACTCCAGGATCATGACCTGAGCTGAAGGCAGACACTTAAGGACTGAGCCACCCAAGCACCCAGACTTTGAAATGTTCTCACAGCACTATTTTTCAGTGTTTAATATACAAACCCTTGATTAACAAATAATAGTAAAAGTCAGAAATATCTTCCCATTTATAGTTTTTTTAAATTATTTTTATTAACATATAATGTATTATTTGTACCAAGGGTAGAGGTTTGTGAATCATCAGGCTTACACATTTCACAGCACTCACCATAGCCAGCCCATATCCTCCCCAATGTCCATATGTTTATAGTTTTTAATGATTATAAAAGAAGATTTAGGCTATTTCCTTAATTTCCATGAATTTACTCTGTGTCATAATCTTGCCCACTTTTTATTTAGTCTTACTGTCTTGTCTTACCATATTTATCTTTCTGAGTACTCTTGAGCCTTTCTGGACAGATAAAATGAGTTCCTATGGCTTATCTTTTAAAATATATCTTATGGGGCACATGGATGGCTCAGTAGGTACTCTGCCTTCAGCTCAGGTCATGATCTCAGGGTCCTGGGATCGAGAACCCGCTTCGGGCTCTCTGCTCAGCCCATTGCCTGCTCCCCCCCAACCCCGACTGCCTCTCTGCCTACTTGTGATCTCTCTCTCTGTCAAATAAATAAATAAAATCTTTAAATAAATTAATAAATAAATAAAATATATCGTATGAGGGAAAAAAGATAAAAAGTAAAATATAGCTTATTGAATTATTCAAGGTTTACTCATGTTATTGTTTTTACTTTTTCTCATACATATAGCTTTATTTTTTTTATTTTTTTATTAACATATAATGTATTATTAGCCCCCGGGGTACAGGTCTGTGTATAGCTTTACTTTTGTATGTTAAATGCGCTATGGGTATTCAGTACATATCTATTTGTTTTACACATATAAGATATTAATTCCTAGAACTATGAAATACAGGATTTTTAATAAATAAGTCCATTTTCTTTAGGGCCAGGGGTCCCAAAGTATGGAATGTTAGCTTTGGGCTCCTTTTAAGTGACCCACAAACACAGTGAAGTATCAAGGATATTATAATTCATGGGAACTACCATTACCCCACACACGATAATGACATTGCCGTTGTGCAATGGTCTGTCCTCACCAGTATTACGTACAAGCAACATCCGAAGAGCATGTCTTCCAGAAGCTACTCACGCTTTCCCACCCAAGTCAGATGTGGCGGTCACTGGATGGCCAACACTGAAGTCTGATGGTGAGTTCCTAACCTTCCTCCACTACATGGTTTGTATTTGAGTTTTAGAAGTTAAAAATAAATACTCCAAATCATAACTAAATCTGAGAAATACTTTCTCTAGATCATTTTAAAGGGGATAATGTGCAATGGATTGAAAAGTATCCTCAACCACATTCACACAAAAACTACAATTTCATAGAGCTTGTATGATAATTTCCCTTAACAATGGCAGTTTTTGTAGGAATGCATTATTTAAACTAGTAATTCATTTTCCTCCACTTTATTCATTCATTCATTCAATAAGTATTTATCTTGATTACGACCTTTATTCCAAATACAGGTCCAAGTATTTTGGATATACTAATGAATAAAATAGGCAAATATTCCTGCCCTCACAAAGCTTACATTTAGAGAATCACCACAAAATATAATAAATATTTGTTTTATTCAGGTAAGTACCAGAACAAACAAACAAGACTGCAGAGGACTGGGCATTTCTGATGGAGAGAAATGAGTAGTCCTATGCGACAAGGCAATGCATCCCATGACCTTAATAATGTAAAGATTTAGTGGCTATTTATGTTCATAAATGCATCTGAAAGCAGAAAAAATAAATCTAACTTCTACGATTCAGAATTACAGTAATGGTAGAAAATCTTAAAATGATTATAAAATGTATGTTTCTGGAATATGAATTTTTCTCTTTGTTTTCTAAGGCATACATATAATCTACTTTGTAACTAAGAAAGGATACAAAAGCCTAATTAAAATCTATGTTTTACAATGATTTGGAAATTGTACCTACCGTTAAGAATTAATAAGCCTACCCAGAGATATTAACATTAACTTAACAAAAATTATATGATTTTCTTCCTTTAGGAACAAGTCCTAATATACTCCAGAAAGGATTAGTGAAGATTATAGATAATAAAACCTGCAACAGTGAAGAGGTATATGGTGGTGTGATCACACCTGGAATGTTGTGTGCGGCGTTCCTGGAGGGAAGTGTGGATGCCTGCCACGTAAATCTGCCTACTCCATTTTCAAGATTTTTTTTCCTGTGGTTTTTTTAAATTCCAATTTGCTTGTGCAATGTTCTCAAAAGAAGAAAAATGTAGTATTTAATAAGATAATTATTAAATTAAAATACTAAAGTGCTAAACCCACTCCTACCATTATAAGAAGCTGTCAGTAGGTGTGGGGAAGAGACTAAATTTGGAATAAGCAATAAAGAGATGAATGGAATATTGGCAACTTCAGTCAGATTGGCTCTGTATTAAGCTCTTTACAAATATTAATTTATTCAAGTTATGACAATGCTGTGGTGTGTGTTTGTACAATTCCTCCTACTCCTCAGATGAAGAGACCGAGATGATGGTCAAGTAAATTGTTTAAACTCACACAGGTATTAAGCACCCTCAGCACCATGACTCTCTTCTAGCCTTATGCAGCCTAGAGGTTTTATCATTTCAACCACTCCACTGACCGCCCCCTCAGCGCCTTCACCATCTTCCACTTCCCCACACCCATGCTAATAATCTCCGACCACAGAGCAATATGACCATTTCATTGGCTCCTATATGTATACTCCTGATCACAACTAGAAGAAATCTTGCAGCCTTGTAAACTGGTGTCATATAATCACAGCTGGGTCCTTAATACACTATAGAATTTTTTAATACGTCCTTCATAGTCTATGTCAGACTTTCATTGCATTGTTTGAATGTGTCTCTATATGCCCTTATATTCCTTAACATATGACATTTCCCTCATACTAACTAGAAAAATTGAAAGAAACCATGAGAACTCCTTTAATTTCTTTTCTACATGATAAATTTATATTTGTACTTATCCTCACCTTCCAGGCTCAGGCAAACAAATTTCTTCTACTCTTCAAATCTAATCTTTTGTCTGTATCTTCGTCCCCTCTCTATCTACACAAACATTTGAACTTCATATTAATTTGAACTTTCTTCCATCTCTTCCGAACTATCCCACCCCAATGGGCTCTTCCACATATCCTGCAAACAGTATTAGGTCTCTCCCTTAATATACCCTTCTCTGTCTTTCTTTTTCCATTCTCGGTCAAATTTCTACAGAATAGTTTACCATCATTGTTCCATATTCTTAACTTACTCACTCTCTATCCCACTGCTTGCAGACTTTTGTCCTATCAGACCAGTGAAAATATTCTAGCCAAGATTACTAATGATGATCTAATTGCCAAATCCAATACATGCAGAGTGGAAGATGAACTGGAAGCAAGTAAGAGAGATATTGAGATCTATTTTGCCTGAGAAAAGTAATGAGGGCTTCAACAGAGACGCAGTAGGAATGAAGAGACAAGACAGGTAGACAAGACTGTGGGACTGATTAGAAGTGAGGAAGAGGGAAAAGGAGGAATACATGCTAAATTCCATATTTCTCCCTGAACAACTGAGAGAAGACGTACAAGAGATAAGGAAGGTTTGTGGAGGATGAAGTTTAGAGTGTGCTAAATTTGAAGTGCCTACGTAATATGCAGGCATATATTTCCAGTGCGCCATTAGAAATAAAAACCTTAGGCTCAGGAAAAAGTTACTAGATAAAAATCTGAAAGTTCTAATCATCTGGGTGGTAGTTAAATTCATGAGCACAAATACAATTGTTCAGATAAGGTATATAAAATAAAAAACACCTAAGTAATAGAACTCTGGTATAAATGCTTTTAAGGAGCTAAAAGAGAATAAAGATCAGGAAAACAAAAAACAATAAGCAATTGGTGTCACAGGATTCCAGGGATCAGAGAAAAAGGGAATAGTCAATAGTGACACATGCCCAAGAGTTAAGATAGATGCTGGAAACAGTGTGTCAACTTCAACAATCATTTACTGGTAATGTTTAGGTTTGTCGGTGGAAAGAAAAACCATTTAGAAGAAAGTTGAAAATAGGACAGGAAAATGGAAATTTCAATATAAATTTCAATATAAATTCAAGCCACCTAGCTATGAAAGGAAGATAATTAGGACAATGGAGGTGGTCTTAAGGTCCAAAAAGGCTGTCTTTTTTTTTTTTTTTGATGGGCAAAACCGAAAAAAAAAAATGTATATGCCTGGTGGAGAAAACCAGTGCAGGAAATGAACACATAGGAAAACAAAAAAGAGAAGATTATTGGTAGAACAGTGTCCTTGGTCCAGAAACCAGGTGGAGGGATTAGCCTTGCAAAGAATTAAATACCTCCATTTATCTGATAATGAGTGTAAAACAGACGGGAGCTGATACAGGTAAGCTAGGAAGTCAAAAGAGACAAAACACAAGAAATGGAGAGATGCTCTCTACTATTCTCCACTTACTCTATGAATTTGAAATAAAAGACTAGATTTTTTAAAACTGTAACATAAGTTTTGTGTACTGTTTGTGGAATGTAAAATGGTGCAGCCTCTATGGAAAACAGTGGTTCCTCAAAAAATTAAAAATAGATTACAATATGCCTCAGCAATTCCATTTCAGGGCATATACTCAAAAGAATTGAAAGCAGGAACAAAAATAGATATTTGTATATTTAATCCACAGAAGCATTATTCACAATAGCCAAAAGATGAAAGCAACCCAAGTGTCCTTTGATGGATAAGTGGATAAACAAAATGTTGCATATACATAAAATTGAGTATGATTTATCCTTAAAAAGGAAGGAAATGCTGACACATGCTTCAGCATGGATGAAACTTGAAGGACACCATGTTAAGTGAAATAAACCAGTCACAAAAGAACAAATACTGTATGACTCCACTCAATATTGAAATATCTAGAGTTTTTTTTCCCTTTTTATGCATCTCCCTGTCTTTATTACAGAAAAGAAGATTAAGCAGTATTCATCTTTAAGGTATAGTAATTGTATGCATGCTTTTTCTCTGCAGGGTGACTCCAGTGGACCTCTGGTTGGTACAGATTAGAAAGGCACTTGGGTCCTTGCTGGCACTGTAAGCTGGGGAGATGAATGAGCTCTCCCAAACAAGCCTGGTGTCTACACTCGAGTAGCACAGTATCGAGACTGGATCTTGTCCAAAACTGGTCTCTAGTGCAGAACTTCTTTATAGTTTCAAATTTGAAAATCATACCCTTGTTAAATGTGTGTAGGTTGTAGCCTAGTGAATTGCCATTTAGTGCCTATAAAAATTTCCAAAGAAAATTTGTCTACATGTCTTCTTTCCAGTCCTTGTGCCAATGCTAATCTCGTCTCTATTTATGGCTTCCTCACTTTGATGACCCAAAACAGTATGTTAGTTGCATGGGGTACATTGAATAGATCCCAATGCTTGTTGACTAGTTCCTGTTTCTCTTCCATACGTAAGTGAGGTCAGAAGAGGTTTCTTACATATACACACATAATCGTAAAATTATCCTAAGGCACATGGACTATGTTTCACTATGTGGGCTTGAACATGCTTTGCAGATAACACTGTATTACATAGCTCCACTCTCTTAAAATTCCTCAACAATATCAATTATTATGGGGTGCCTGGGTGGCTCGGTGGGTTAAGCCGCTGCCTTCGGCTCAGGTCATGATCTCAGGGTCCTGGGATCGAGCCCCACGTCGGGCTCTCTGCTCAGCAGGGAGCCTGCTTCCCCCTCTCTCTCTGCCTGCCTCTCTGCCTACTTGTGATCTCTGTCTGTCAAATAAACAAATAAAATCTTTAAGAAAAAAAAAAACAATATCAATTATCAGCCAGAATAAATAATATGGAAATTTTGCCTTCCCTTCACTTTCCTTTTGCCTACACAGAAACATTCTACCCGAGGGCACAGAAGTGTATAAATGCACTGTTAGGGCTCATGCCAACTTGCCACATAAACAGATCAGTTGGCTTTTATCATGAATATTATCTCATGGTGGTACTTTCCCAGACTGTGCTCCATCCAGCCCTTCTCTTTTTCATCACCAATATTCCTACAGCTACCACTAACAGCTTTTATTAAGGTAGAAATTTTGTCCATAGACCCCCCAAATTAATAATAGTAGCTAACATTTATAGATCACTTACTACGTGCCAGGCACACTTGACATGCATTATTACACTGAGCCCTCACAACAACTGCGTGAGGATGGCTCCCTTGTAATCTTAATTTTATAGATATGGGAACTGAGATAGAGAGAAGTGAAGCCCAGAGTTTAGAACTGGCTGAGCTGGGATTCAAAATCAAACAACCGGATTCCAGAACCCACACTTTAAACAGCTATGTTCTGTGATACGACTGTAACTAAGATCCACCTAGCATAGTATTCTAAAGTATAATATTTGTCATAGACTATATAGATGAATTAATACAGTAGCTTTATTGCCTCATGGATTTTTAAAATATTTTGACATATCTCAAGCTATACATTATTAAGAATTAGTATTCTTACTTTTTAATTTTTTAGAAATTAAGTATTTTTAAAAAACTACATGGATATTGGGATATTGGTCAGGATTCGTTGGTCACAAGTGAGAAAAACCCAACTAACACTAGCTTAAGGGAAAAGAACACATTTCGACCCAGTTAACTAAAAATCTAGAGATCAATGTGTGGCAGAGTTGAAGCTACCTCTAGGGGCTCAAATAGTGTCATGATCTCTAGCCCCATCTTAACTTTTCCTTCCTTTGTCTTCATTCATGGCCAAATGCTACCACTGAGGTAGTAAAGTCCTGCTCACTGGCTCTAGGATTAGGTTTTCTTTAGCGCAAAGCTAACAGTCCCACAAAAATATGGCCCTCCTGCCCTCTGGCTCCAGTAAAAGAAAGAAAAAAGAAAAAAATCCTGAGGCTGCCTATGATGAACCCAGCTTGGATCAGGGTATCCCTCCGGGTTGGGGGAAGGGGGAGGTTGATCAATAGCCCCTAAGAGCAGAGAGGGGCATTTCAAGAAAAAAAAAAGAAATGTTGGCTGACAGAAAAATAATGGTCATCTATTACTCTGTGCAAAATGTGCTATCTTCTGAATAGGCACCAGTGTTATTCTAAATTATATTACCTCATAACAGATTCCATCTTTTTGTGTGTTTCTTGTTTTAACTACAGATTTTACAGAAAGCAATATCATGCTGTGCATAATCTGGTATCTTAGAAAAAAAGAAAGATGATTTAAGTCACCAGTACTCTTCTTTACCTGACTTCTTTCTGTATAGCAAGTATATGATATTCCTGTGGGGGGGGGGGGGAATACAAATACTTTTTATTTTGGAAAATAAGTTGACATAAAAACAGGTATGTTAAGTAAGCACATTTAAGGAATCTGTCACTTCAGGGGCTCCTGGGTGGCTCAGTGGTTAAGTGTCTACCTTTGGCTCAGGCTATGATCCCAGGATCCTAGGATCAAGAGCTGCATCCGGCTCCCTGCTCAGTGGGGAGTCTGCTTCTCCCTCCCCCACAACCCCTGCTTATGTTCCCTCTCTTGCTATGTCTCTCTCTCTCTCAAATAAATAAAAAAACTTTTAAAAAAATAAATAATTTTTAAAAAGAAATCTGCCACTTCCAAATAGGGTCAGTTTAAGTGAATAAACCTGCATAATGATACACTCTGGGATGACAGACTTCCTTTTCCTTCTCTTTATGAGAGAGACTGAACAATAGGGAACACCATTTAGAATGGTGGCTGCCCACTGGGGCAACAATGGGTCTCTCTCAAGATTCAGGCATTCCTGCTCTAAAATAGTACCTGGCAAGACTTAAAAATGAGAACTTTGAGACAATAGTGAAAACTCAATATACTAAGCATAAATAAATTATTATCAAGTTTATGAAACAGGTAATTTAAACATTATACAGATAACACGACAAGTAAGTGCCATATGTTGAAACCCACTTTTTCCATCGATCCCTTTTTACTGCTAAGTAGTAATATTTTAATTAATTTATCAGGTTCACTTCTCAGTTGGTTTCTTCTTTTGCCTGTTCCAACTCCATGCCTTTGTGACCGTTACTGCCTGAACTTTCCAGCGTCGCTTTCAGCATCTTTGTGACTGTTTACACTCAGCTGTGGCTTAAAGACTCTTTTATCAGGTAATTTAATATCCGATAAAACCACTTTTATTAGAATTTGCTACCCTTACTGCAGATTAGTATTTTTCACTTTGAACTCTAATCTGTCTCATTTTTTTTAAAAGATTTTATTTATTTATTTGACAGACAGAGATCACAAGTAGGCAGAGAGGCAGGCAGAGAGAGAGGGGGAAGCAGGCTCCCCGCTGAGCAGAGAGCCTGATGCGGGGCTCGACCCCAGGACCCTGGGACCATGACCTGAGCCGAAAGCAGAGGCTTTAACCCACTGAGCCACCCAGGCTCCCTAATTTGTCTCATTTTTACTCAGACTGCTGCTTTTCAGGACTCTTTCGCTAAGCAAGCTATCCTTGTTATTCCACCAGAAAATGCATGTAGCATTGTTCAAACTCTTCCTGCCTAATTTAACTTCCCTCAGAAGATCTTATAGGTTAGGTAAAAAGAGGCTGGCTTCCTCAATGATTTTCATCAAAACTTTTCACTAACTAAACAATATAAAACTAAAGCAAAAACCTTTGTAGATAGTTTTTTTTTTTCCTTTCCAAGGACTGTCTTGTTAAAAAAGAGAGAGAGAGCTATACGACATACATTTTCAAGTATGAGAAAAAAAAATAGTCTTATCACATTTTCTTTTAACCCTTCCCTATGTGGGGGTTTTAATATAAAGTGACATTCTTTATCTAAGAGGAAATTTCTTATTTTCCTGTATAATTCAAATGACATTTCTATCTGTCATAGAGAGAGAGAGAGAGAGAGCGAGCACAGGCAGACAGAGTGACAGGCAGAGGCAGAGGGAGAAACAGGCTCCCCGCCGAGCAAGGAGCCCGATGTGGGACTCGATCCCAGGACGCTGGGATCATGACCCGAGCTGAAGGCAGCTGCTCAACCAACTGAGCCACCCAGGCGTCCCTCAAATGACATTTCTTAAAATTTTTTCATATTAAGAAAACGTAGGGGCTGCTGGGTAACTGTTGGTTAAGGGTCTGCTTTCAGCTCAGATCATGATCCTGGGGTCCTGGGATGGAGCCCCGAGTTAGGCTCCTTGCTCAGGGGGAAGTCTTCTCCCTCTGCCTGCAGCTCCCCCTACTTATACACACTCTCTCTCAAATAAATAAATAAAATCTCTCTTTTTAAAAATGTAAAATCCATATTATAGGCTCTCAGTCTATATTTTCAATATCTACAATTATGACACACAGAAATAGTTGTTAAATTAATGAAAGAATGAATGAATGAGTAAAGCTTGGAAACTAGTTCTTATGACTATTAAAAAGGGCATATCTAAAAAATGAAAACACATTTTAATTAATAGAAATCTGTGCATAATAAAAGAAAATAACAGGGGCACCTGGGTGGCTCAGTGGGTTAAGCCTCTGCCTTCACCTCAGGTCATCATCTCAGGGTCCTGGGATCCAGCCCCGCATCATGCTCTCTGCTCCGTGGGGAGCCTGCTTCCTCCTCTCTCTCTGCCTGCCTCTCTGCCTACTTGTGATCCATCTCTCTCTCTCTCTGTCAGGTAGACAAATGAAATCTTAAAAAAAAAAAAAAAAAAAAAAAAAAAAAAAAAAAAAAAGAAAGAAAGAAAGAAAGAAAGAAAGAAAGAAAGAAAGAAAGAAAGGAAGAAAGAAAGAAAGAAAGGAAGAAAGAAAGAAAGAAAGAAAGAAAGAAAGAAAGAAAGAAAGAAAGAAAAAATTATTTTGATGCTGACAGAGAACTTAAAAACCATGTCAGGAATTTTACAGGTAAGAGCTGAGACCCCAGAGGCTTGAGAATCACACAAGAAAATGGGGATCACTCAATTCCTAATATTGTGCTCTTTCTTCTCTACTATTTTCATTAGGAAAATATAATTTAAATTCCATTGCAGAGAATGGTATTGCCCTCAAACGCTGATTCCCTAGAATGATCTCTGAGTAGATCTTCTGGTTGTGGGGGATGTTGTTGCTCCACCCACATGCCTCCAACAGCGGTGGACACGCCTCTGTCTGCTGTTGAGCTACTCTCTTTGGAGAAAGGCCCTCGGTTTATGGGAGCCCCCACCCATATGGGCCTGAGAAGCGATATCTCTCCCCACCTGCCAGGTGGGCCTCAGCCAGCGGGTAACTGATGCAGGAGTACAGAAGCTCAGCCCCTATCCACATGGTGGGCAAACCACAGTGCCATTTACATGGCAGGATCCCATGGCTGGAGTCCCGCTGAAGCCCCACTTGCCTGATTCCTTCCTCTGCCCTATTTGTTTCCTCACTCCCTTACATGCTTGACCTTGGAGCACTTCCTCAAACCACCTGCACAAAAATCACCATCTCCAGCTCTGATTTTAGGGAACTCAGCCGAATACATTGGTTGATTTCATTTTCAGGTTAATTAGTTAGGAAATGCCATATTTTTCCTAAAATACATGAATGTGTTTTTCTAATTCAATAAACCCACTATAATAAACCCAAATGAATATTTATTGTTCCAGAATATCTTTCCTCAAGTTCATTATTACAAGGATAATGTTTCCTTGTATTGTGCTATAAGGGCAGATGCAGGTGGTTTAAGCATCTAAATGTTAATGGTACTGATTTCTGGACATGGTCTGTGTTTAACTGAACCCCCAAAGTTATCACTTAGCCTTGTTTTTAATTCATCTTTTCATGGAAGTATCATGCAAAAACACTTCCAAGTAACTAGCCATGTCCTGGTCTGTAAAATTCCAGTTAATCAAGTTTTGTTTTTCAAAGACTTTTGCTTTAAGAGATTTTTATTTTTTCTTATGGGTGCTTTGATGATCTAGTTAAGGAAAAATTCTATATAACAAATAATACTATATCACAGATATAGACCCCTATCTATGAAATTACTCTTTATAATAAAAGCCTTGAATATATGATATCTGCGTTATAGACTAAGGAAAATAAATTGAAGAAGGGTTATTTATAAGCTTCCTATTATTACTCCTACCTTCAAAAAATAATACTAATAAGTTTCAAAATTACACATTCCAGCAAAACAATCACAAAAACATTCCAGATAAAGGACAGTAAAATCATCTATTTGAGTACAAATTTTTTTCGTAGACCTTATTAAATAACTACAGCATCTCTGGGTATCAATTCTCTCTCAACCTTAAGTCCTAATGATTTAAAAACATCATATTGATTTTTATAAAAATAAATTTTTAAAAACTGTTTTATAAAAAATTATCCTAAAAGAATTGATGTCACTGTCATTCACTCCAAAAGGTATAATTATGTCTCATGGAGAAGGAAAGGTTGCTGAGTGGGTTTTGTGAAGCAGCAAAGCATAGAGTTAAGAGCCAGGTCACCTGGATTCAAACCCTGGTTCTGCCACATAATTTGCTGTGTGAAGGCAGCTTCCCTGACGTTTCTATACTTCAGTGTCCCCACCTATAGATTCAGAATGGTCATAGTATTTGCCTCAAAACATAGTAAAAAGATTAAATGACTAGCTACAAAGTACTTAGAATAGCTCCTGGTGCATAATAATTTATATATTGGTATTTGTTAAGTAAAATCTTTATTTACAAGAGGTCAACATACTTGAAGAATTGGGATAACCATTTATTTGCTATTACTTCCCCCTGTTAAAGAAATATAAGTTAGAAAAACAGGGAAAAATACTAAATTAAGAATTGTTTAAGTCAGTATATTCTTATTCTGGTGGAATATTCTGTGTAAACTTGTGATACATTATTCTCATTATTTTATTAAGTAGATATTAGGAAATTGTTCAATTTTATAAATACAGAGAAATTTCCTATGCTTTCTCTGGAAGTAGCATAAGTAGTAAAATAAATTTTAAAAGGATTTCTTTACTATCTTCCCAGAAAAAAATACTATATATTAAATATTTGTAACATTATACTAATTATTTCTAAGCTAACTTCAGGGGCACTCAAAAGTACTTCTGCCATATTCTTATACCTCACTCTGATATAGAATGGAATTAAATGTTGGAAACCTATTTAATTCTGTCACAAAAAATATTAGACCTTTGCATACTAGACTGTATGGGGCGCATAACAGAATTTAAAGCAAATAATAGTGATGATTTTTTATAAATGCCCACTGAAAGGATCATGAAGGAATATAAAGGTCAATAAACCACTCTTAGAAACATCAGAGCCTTTATAGAAACACTTTTAAAAGAAGGAATTTGAAGGAAATAATAGTGAGTATATTATACAGGAATTAATAGGTTGTCAATTAATCTTATGGGAACCCAGTCTTACTGAAACTTAATTTGAATAGAAATGGATAATACCCCTCTCTCTCTTTCTCTCTCTGTCAAATAAATAAATAAAATCTTTAAAAAAAAAGAAATGGGTAATACCAATAACCACAGATACTTTCTAAATTGTATTTTAAATTTAATTTATGTTATTATACATTTGCATCATAAATTCTTCCATCCAAGTACTAACCAGGCCCAACCCTGCTTAGCTTCCGAGATCAGACGAGATCGGGCGCATTCAGAGTGGGTATGGCCGTAGACTGCATCATAAATTCTTAAAATAATTATTAGACATGTAGCTTTCAAATGTCCTAAGCTGAAAAAGATGGGATTAAGATGTGTCATATTTTAGAATTGAATTACTTTATAAAATGGAAATGCTAAATGTGTCAACAGAAAATTACCAGCAAAGAATAAAATTAAAATTATACTGCTTTCAATATCCAGCAGCCCACATGAAGTTTAAATGCATAAAAATATCTCAACATAATACAATTATTAAGTGTCTGGAAACATCAAATATAACAAGCTTTGGCTGGCCTTTCTTCAGTAACTACAGGTACAGTGCCTAAGACATAATGTTCAATAAATGTTCAATTAACTGAATTATTGAAGTAAAAATGATCACTCTTGCTTCATTAACTCATATTTATTATATATCATTAATTATAATTTAAAAAGATTACTACTTTCAGTATTTAGTGACTATATCAATTTTGACAAATAAATGTGATCATCATACTTCTGTTTTTTCATTCACTTCATAATATTAATGATTTTTGTGCTATGTCTTTTGTTAATCTGATCTCTCATATTATATTTAAATTTTCAACCATAATTTCCTATCCTTTACCTCTGACACCACTATACTGGAATAAGAACTATAATAATGTCTCATGGCATGATTCTCCAAATAAGATATACTCCCAGAAAATGAAAGTGAATCTTTTTTTTTTAAAGAATTTATTTATTTATTTGACAGAGAGAGATCACAAGTATGGAGAGAGGCAGGCAGAGAGAGCGAGGAGGAAGCAGGCTCCCGCTGAGCACAGAGCCTGATGCAGGACTCGATCCCAGGACCCTGAGATCATGACCCGAGCCGAAGGCAGAGGCTTAACCCACTGAGCCACCCAGGCGCCCCAATGAAAGTGAATTTTCCATTTTAAATGCTATGCATAATTTAACATGGCATAGAAAAAATTGTATAGCTTTTAGAATTTGTTCCTCATTTCCACAGCAATTTCATGGAACTACTTCTTCATAATGAATAGCCCACATTCCTTCCTTAAATCCTTCCAATTAAACTGAAATGAAAATTCTCCCCCTTTTACTCACAGCATGGTTGTCACAGACACTCTCATTCTTTGTTAAATGAAGTTAATTCATGTTTCGAAAAACAGGGGAAAACATATATATATTCCTTTTCTCTGATAATGTGCTGCCTCTGTCTTTTCTTCCTATTAGAAGCAAAATGTTCTACCAAATATGCTTCATTTGCATACTTCTCCTTTAAAAGATACCCAAAGGATACAAACACAGTGATCCGAAGGGGCACCTGCACCTCAATGTTTACAGCAGAAATGTCCACAATAGCCAAACTATGGAAAGAGCCCAGATGTCCATCAACAGATAAATAAAGAGGATGTGGCATATATATATATATAATACATATATTAAATATATATATCCACAATGGAATATTACTCAGCCATCAAAAAATGAAATCTCGCTATTTGCAACAACATGAATGGAGCTAGAGGGTATTATGGTAAGTGAAATAAGTCTATCAGAGAAAGATAACTATCATGTGGTTTCACTCATATGTGGAATTTAAGAAACCAAACAAAAGATCAAAGGGGAAGGGTGGGGAAAATAAGATGAAATCAGAGAAGGAGACAAACCATAAGAGACTTAACTATAGGAAACGAGGGTTGCTGGAGGGGAGGTGGATGGGGGCATGGCATAACTGGGTGATGGGCATTGGGAGGGCATGTGATGTGATGAGCACTGGGTGTTATATACAACGGATGAATGACTGAACTCTACATCTGAAACTAATGACACACTATAGGTTAACTAATAGAGTTTAAATAAAATAAGCCAATAAGTAAATAAATAGCAACTGACCTGTCTTCTTTTATTCTTTTAGTCTTATTGGTAAAGAGGTGTTAAAAATCCATTTCTGGCTCCTCTGGGTCACTTCCAAACCACCATCTCTGTTTCTCACCTCAGAATTTATTCTTGCAATCCGGAAAGAACCGAGCAATTAGGTACAAGAAGAGAATGGAGAATATAATATAAAGAAAAGCAAAGATATCCTGCTGGAGGACCATCTCAGATCATGAAACAGAATTTGCTCTTCCCTGGAACTGCCTGGGTTCCTGTTGGCTTTCTGGGCATTGAATGTTATGAGAGAAGCCTCTATCATGTTAGAGAATTTATTTTTCTTGCAAGAAAAAGGACATAATTAACATGGCATCAAACTTCATTCACCCTCTTCTTCGCCTATCCACTTCCATGGCCACATCCTGTACTTTCTTGTTAATCAGAACAACTTCACATCTGGAATCTTAAATTCAAATATCTATTTACATCCTCCTAGGTTGAAGACTCCCTACCTCCATTATAATTTGTCTTCATTCCCACAGAATCCTCTTTTCTTGACCCTTGCTCTTATTTCAGTCTACCCTACCTCCACCCTTTCATAGATCCACTTCCTTCCCTGACTCCCAACTTTAACTTCCTTCAACCCTAAATCCTTACTGCCTTCCTGCATAATCAGCTCCACTAAGGGATCTCTTCCCTTGTCTTCCTGCTACATTTGTCCTAGTCTCTTACCTGTTCGCCCTCTCTACTGGTTCCACCTCTGAATCTCTAAACATCCTCAAGACTTACATATCTGTTTTTTAAATCCTTTTTTCTTTATGTCCACTTTCTCAGATTTCATGCATTCTTTAATGGTCATTCTCACCAAAAGCACCAAAGCTACTCTAGGCAGGTCATTGGTGACCTCCCTATTCTCACATCATATTCATTCTCTTTGGGCCTTATCCTGTCACTGAGATATTTGATGCATGGATCGCTCCCTCTGTCCTGAAATTCTCTCCTCCCATTACTTCTCTGACACTGTCTTCTGGTTTCTTCATTACTTTACAATGTGGGAAATGAATGTGAGAAAGGGAAAGAGGCAGGAAAGGAAAGGCAGAAATTAATAATAAAGCAGTCTGCTCCAGTTTTTTCTTTCCCTAAATGAGAGGCAAAAGGCAAAATGTATTTCAATATAATCAGATTTTACCATGAACATTTTTCCTTTCTTCTTTTGGTTTCTGGGCCCACATATAATACCTTTCCCAATATGAAAAATCTATCCAAGGGTTCCCTTGTTTTATATGGTTTCAGGCATATGGCCCTGCTCAGATTAACCGACATGAGGTGTATGCAAAGCCTTTTGAGTTCTTCAGAATAACAAACTGTTATAAGGAACCTCATATAGCTAATATAGCAGGTACAAATTTTATGGTCACGTATCTCAGATGTAAAAAATAAATGCCTTTTTAATTATTCTATACAGACATAATTTCACTACCTCTTCTAAACTCTCAAGAACTGAGGACTCAACAAATAGTATTTCTTTCAATCTACTGTGAAGTTCTGGGTGAAAACACTATGTTTTTTAATGCTACAAATATTTTATGTTTGTAATACAGTTTAACTTACTTGGGAGTTCTAGTGGGAATTTGTTTCCTGGTTTTACTTACTGATTTTTATGTACAGGCAATCCTACTACTTGCAAAGTCACCTATTTGCTAAAATTCATTTGTTAACCCCAAATCAATATCCACAGTGCTTTTATGATTATTCTCAAACACGTGCATATGCAGAGTGGGAAGAAATCTGAATGGCCTGATGTGCAATTCTCATTACAGCTCTCATACTAGAAGCAAGTTTCCTTTCCATAGTTTTTTTAGTGCCATGCTCTTTATATTTTGTGCATTCTGTTAGTGATTTCAGTGCTTCAAATGGCCATGTAGTGCTTAAGTGCTGTCCAATATTCCTTAGCACAAGAAGGCTGCAACGTACCTTACAGAGAAAATACAGGTTGGTTTGTTTGTTTGTTTGTTTGTTTTTAAGATTGATTGATTGACTGATTGATTTGAGAGAGAGAGCACAAGCAGGGGGGAGCAGCAGGCAGAGGGAGGAGATGCAGACTCCCCGCTGAGCAGAGAGCCCGATGCAGAGCTCAAGCCCAGGACCCTGGGATCATGACCTGAGCCAAAGGCAGATGCTTAACCAAGTGAGTCACCCACTTGCCCCGAAAATACATGTATTGAATAAGCTTCCTTCAGGCAAGAGTAAGAGTGCTGGTGGCTGTGAGTTCATTAGTTAATGAATCAACAATATGGTACATCCAGAAAAAGGAAGAGAATATTTGCTGATCTGAACATGTGGCTGCTCTAGAAAGTTCTAAAACATAATCAGTGTGTGATGAAGCCATGGAAAAAGTGGAAAAGTGGAAAAATTTGTGGATTCATGAGATGAGGATTAATTTTTTTTAAATATAGTGGACAGCACTGTTGTGACAGTGAAAGTCAAAAAAAAATTATGGTAACTGACCTGCACAATTCAAAAGGCCACATGGTGTGAAAAATGCTCAAGTTGTAGGTTGCCATGAACACTTAATTGGTGAATACGGAACACTTACTCCTAACAAAAATATGGGGTTAGGTTCCTGTGAGCCACAACCATTTTCCAGCATAAGTTCATTTGCCAACATCCTCATAAAATAAGAAGTCTCATTATTGGAAAACCTACTTTTTCACATAGCCCTTTTCCTGTAGAACACTTGGCAGATATTTAAAATATTGTTCCCAAGATTTCTGATATGCAGAAATTGTATTCACCAATTAAGTGTTCATGGCAACTTTATAGAATTATCACAAAGAATGAGCGCCGAGTCTACATTTATGCTAGATTTGTGCTTAAAAACACATGTGATGTTTTTCTAAAAGGTGTATTTCTCATAATTTCTGGCTCAGCTATTCCTCCCACTAATTATTCTGAAGTAGTCCATTTCAGAACTAAAATATTCCACTGGAAAATATTTCCAAACCCTTCAGTAAGCCACTTAGGAAGCCAGAGTCCACGTCCTGCAGTATAATATTTCCTTCAATTATAAAAGTGGTGAGAGGAAGCCAGGAATTCTGGGCCTGAGGTGACAGCCAAGAGGGAGCCCAGGTAAGCAAGTGCTCCTCATTCCTCCAGATGCAGGAGGCGGCCAGCGCAGAAGGAATCTGAGAGGCACACAGACATTTCCAATACTCTTATCTAATCTTCTGTGGTACCAAATAAGCTTCTTCAGGGCCCAGATGATGCCAGGTGCACAATTTATCACCTGCAAAGCCTAAGAGTATATGTAGCAGGTATCTAGTGACTATTTATTAAATTGATGAATATGGGATGGAGAAAACAAACAAATGAACCAATAAGAATGGACCATCTGGGTCAAAAGAGTCACCTATACACTTTTTAAAAATATTTTTATTTAAAAAAACGATTTTATTTATTTATTCAGGAGAGAGAGAGAGAGAAAGAAAGAGAAAGAGAATGGCAGAGGGAGGCAGAGGGAGAGAGAGAGGCTGACTCCTTCCTGAGTATACTCTTATCGTTACCTGCTTTAGCGACCACAAAAGCAAACGAGCTGACAAAAGACAAATTAACAAGATGGGATTGGGAGGGAGACAAACCATAAGTGACTCTTAATTTCACAAAACAAACTGAGGGTTGCGGGGGGGAGAGGGTCGGGAAAGGGGGGTGGGGTAATGGACATTGGGTTGGGGAGGGTATGTGCTATGGTTAGTGCTGTGAAGTGTGTAAACCTGGCGATTCACAGACATGTACCCCTGGGGATAAAAAT